>CAUYQG010235337.1:0-10296 GCA_963574415.1 Tarsius wallacei | reverse complement strand
CAGAGCATTGTATAGAGCTTAAGTTATAACCGCATCTTACATTTAGATAGTAACATTTTGAGTAAAGGAAATTTACAAGGCCTAAGACATCATGCATTGCAAAAGTTATGCAAATCACAAGACTTCCGATTACATTGATGCTGTATTGTGCTCAAATTTATGATTATTAAGAAAGGGAGTAAATAGGGATTTATATCTCTGGGCGTAATCTGCAGGGAAGTCAAGGATTCCTGAAGCTACTTAATGAGAGTGCACAGAAGACAAGGGGATTGTCAGTATTGTGTTCAGGAATGTGCAAGAGCACTCGAACCCTTGCCATACTCTTCTCTAGGGGCTGTGGCAATATGGATGGACATTCGCAGGTCCCTGTATCACAGTGGAAATGCTGTAGAGATTTCTTGTTCCAATCCAGGAAAATAAAAGGGTTTCAGGTTAAATGTGAATACATTTCATGGAAACCCTCAATATTCACATGCAGCTTATACATTTAATATTGTATCTGGGTTATATATGTCAGATCAGTGCTGTCCAATAGAACTTTTTCTAGCCCAGGCCTAGTTGGATTTCCATGAAAATACATTTTTTTTCTTTAACTTTAATTCTAATCTGTTTAACACATCACACCCTCAACCTTCTCTCTTTTCTCTCAATCTTCCCTTCTCCTCTTCATTTGATCTTTTATTCTCTTTCCAGAAACACGACTTTACAATCTTGATTTTCCAACACAACTTTATCCTTCTATGTTGTTCTTCTTGCACTGAGTTGACACTTTTTTGCTTCTAATTCTTAAGTTGATTTTTTTGAAACTTTAGTTTAGCTCATTCCCTCTCATTTCTTTCTTTGTCCACCCTTTACTCCTCTGCCTTTCTTTATAAGAGTCTTTGCTTGACTTCACGCCAGTCAGGCTCATGAACTTTCTCCTGGCCCGTCTGTTTACTTCTTTTTAAAATCTAGTTTTAGCAAAAACTCTGCTCAGTCAGTTTAGTAAGAACCCTCCCATTCCTGCTATCTGATCACCTTTGACATCTGATTAGTTTCCTCATCCTTTACCATCCCCTAGGTGATATTTGGTCACCCTGGCCTGCCTTCAGGAAGAGTACTTCTAGGTTGGTTTAGCCAGAATTCACCCTTACCTTGATGATTACTCTTAATACTTCTCCAGTCACTCATCCCCACCCTACTCCTTGGCTATAAATTCCACTTGCCCCTGCTGTATTTGGAGTTGAGCTTAGTCTGTCTCTCCCAAAGCAAAATCTCATGGCAGTGGTCCCTATGCCTATTATCATGCTCTGCACGTCTCCCCCCACCAGGTTGTATAGAGTCTGCCTTATCATCTTTAACAAGTGTCATGAATAATTTTTAAAAATGGAATCTACCCTTTGCCCTTCCCCAAGGAGACTGATCTACATTTTCGAAGGTCCTCTTACCCTCTAGTGAGCTTATAGCCTTATAAAGAAAGGCTGCTGCAAGAGATCAGAGGAGGGTGAGAGAGGTCATTGAGTTCATTCCCTTGCTTCCTCCCTGTAGGATCACTTCACATTGGCTCTGTTTCTTGATCAAAAGTCAGAGCTCCTGTCAAAGTGGCCTTCTCTATAGAGCCCTCTCTTTGACTTCCAGAATATATACCACCTTATTTGGGTTAGGTCTAGGAATAATAATACTAGCCTAATGATTTCTAACCCTGGTCCCTGGCGGCATCTCTTGTGATTTCTTCATCCTCTGTGCACATCTTGATAAAAAGTTCATTTATTAAACCCTTTTCCAATTATTTCAATTTTAGCATGCCATCTATTTCTTTCCTCTTAAAGGCCAAACCAACTACTTTAAGGCATGTTTCCTTTATTTCACAGTTTTCTGATTCATTCCATTCTGGGCTCCTAGTTATCTATTATGTGATTATTACTCTGTTTTGATCTTTATTCCATTAGGGAGCTTGTAGAGTAAGTAATGTTTAGAGATGGAAAGCCTACACATTCCGATGTTAGCTTCCTCATGTACTAACCACGTGATCATAAGTAGATCCTTTTCTCTGAACCTAAGTTTTTTCCAGCTAACAAATAAGTAGAGCCCTATTAGATAATTGCTGTGATTATCTTCTTGTTTTAAGATACTATAATTTCATGAAATAAGGACTATATAATCTTTCAATTTAATGAATTGCTCAACTCAAGTCTATGCTTTTGTATTATATGTAAAGAATTTAAATAGAAGAAAATGACCTGGATGCTCTCAAGATATAAAAATGCCAATTTTGTATAAAAATTAAAAATAAAAGTCAATCAAAAATATGTAACTTTGAATTTGAAATTTAAACAAAATTTTATTCAAGACTAGGAGCAAAACAAGAAAGTTAAGGGCAGGTAGTTACTTAATGTATGTTGACTATATGTACTTTGAACCTTAGAATTCAATGAATACAATTTACTTGTATTTTTGGTCATGGGATATTGGAAGAGCAATTGCATTAAATGTTATCTATAAAAGCTGTAGCTGGCAGTTGAACTTTTCCATTTCATTTTCCTCTTATCTTATAAAAGTGAAGAAATATTTTTTTAAAAATATACAACATTCTAGAAGGGTGAAAGAAAAAGCATTCCATGGTCAGATCTTGGGAATACTTTGTTCATATTTTCGTTAAAGAGTATAACACTGAATAACTTTGAGATGAGATTTTTGGCCATTGTTCCATGGGACTGGCTATTAAAATACCAAAACATGCTATGGTTCAAGTATTTCCAGATAAGATTGTCTAGCTTTCTTTAGCTGGAAGGTGTTTTCTTTCAGTGGAGTCGAGCAGATACACCTGTGTAGTTAAAATTCTTAGTTTTTGTTAGTCTCTGGAAAGAAAAAAGGATATGTACTATTCAATATTTAAATTCCATACTTGCGGCAGACCCGTGCCGCCATGCGATTGGCCACAGAATTCAGTTTCTGTCATGGAATTTGCCCTGTGGAGATCACCATGCAGCTCTGCTCTCATGTGGCAGCCAGAGAGGTAAGGGAGAGCATCGCATTTGCTTTGCTTTGGCTCTGGCTTAGGAAAATTGCCCAGGCAATTGCTTTTTGCAGTACGTAATGCTGTTAGTTCCTACCCACGGCTAACAGCCTCCACCCCCAAGTAGACCACAAAACGAATGGAAGAAAGAGAGCTACTTCTACTAAACGTATTGGCCAGGTATCAATAGAGAACAGTAGCTTTTCAATCCTACGTCCTCAGATTCTTGTGTGGATTTGAGGAGGCCAGAGTGGAGTCATTGACTCCAATTCCTGTCAGGTATTGTTCAGCATTGCGCAAACATTCCTTTTCCAGTCTGTTGTAACTTTCAGAAAGAAATAAAGTCAGAGCTTCAGAATAGGTAGCAAAAGGAGAAGGGAGTTTCTGAGTGCATATTTATGCACTTCTTGTAACATTTAGCAAGCTAAGTGTGTAAATATCAGGATTTTATGTTTTTATGGATTGATACAAAACAAGATTATACTACTAGAAATTCAAGTCAGCAAAAAAAAAAAGCGAACATTGAAATTTGCTTTGCCTGAGCCCAGGAGTTCCAGAACAGCCTGGGCAACTTGGCAAGACCTTGTCTCTACGATAAATCAAAAAATTAGCTGGGCATGGTGGTGCATGCCTGTAGTTCTAACTACTTGGAAAACTGAGGTGGAAGGATTGTTGGGGCCCAGCAGGTCGAGGCTGCGGTGGCCGTGAGCATACCACTGTACTCCAGCCTGGGCGACAGAGTGAGACTCCGACCCCCCAAAAAGAAATTTCATATGTAGTGATGAAAATAATCCCTTTCTATTTTTGGAATCATAGTCACCACATCTAATGGAGGTCAATGTGTCACGTCTACCCTCTACACATGTGGTGACACAGGTGGCCCTGAAGGCAGAAAACACATCCATTTTTAAAATGGTTGAGAGCTTCTTTCACAAGCAAAGTTTTATTTACCGTAAAGATGATTCCCTTTGGAAGAGATTTATAGAAAATACTATGCAATGGACCTATTTTTATGTGTAACGGATTGGCGTTAGCATTAAAGCAGTACATTCAATTGAACAGAAAGAGAAAGTCATTCACTTCTTAACGGGAAAATTGCTGAGATATGAATAGAAACAAGAAAGGAAACACTCGGTGTTCACATGTCATGTCTATTTATGTAGTTTTCACATAGGCAACAGGGTGAAAGAGCTTGTAGGTTTTTCCTCAAGGAAACATAGGCAATAAATGGAGGTTTGGCTTATTTTTTGTTCACCACAAGTCTCATAACCCACATTTCGTTTCTAATGATTTTTTTCCCCTGAACTCAGAAATAAAGTTCAGTCTCCTTGTCTGTTGGATGCGGTTTTTGGTTGTCAAACTTTCCATCTTGAAAAGAGTATTTCTCTCTCAAGACTGTGGTGATAGGGCAAAAAAAGTGCATGTTTTTCTATTAAATCAGCTGATTAATCTTAGCGTAACATTGATTATAATAAACAGGCCTGTGTAATCTAAAATCAAACCAGTGCCCAAGCAGGTCCTCAAAACTATCCATAACAGAGAATAAAGCACCGCATTTACTTTATATAAAGTAAGGCAGTCTATCAGCCACCCCATATGGGGAGCAGTCTAAATTTCCATCCCCCTAAATGTACATGTTCAAGGCTGTCCATTGAAAGAGGGGCTACTGAGATCTGGGAACTGCTTCTATCTCATACTGAACACCCTGATTCCCTGATTCCATTATTAAATGGTACCACACTACCTATCTCTGGGACCTGAGAACCTAACAGGTTAACTAGAGGACTCCCTTTTGTTTTAATGTTTTGGTGGTTTCATGATCAGAACCAGTTTTAGCAAGTATATACATTTATTATAACTTTAGACCCCGGAACGTGAATCAAAATAAATCAGCCATGACCATTACTGCCAACCTAGACCATTGAAAAGGGGCCCAGGAACAGTGTAATTAGCTGCCATTAGGTGGCTGCAAGTCTGCAATTTTCTTACTGAGTCTGGCCCACTGTATTGCTTAAGTAAGTATTTGCACGAAAACTCATGATAATTGATCCCCCTCTGTGTCAAGTGTCTTCATAACTTTAAAAATTAAAGATGCAGAGTGTCTCAAGTGGTCTGCGTAGGCAATTTGATGCCAATTTTATTATCACAATGGGTCCATAATATGCATGAAGTGTCCTTTCTGATTAGCCAAGCCTCAGCAGTTACTTACTCTATTTCCGTTTTGGCTTGTCTTTTTTCTCCCCCTGTTCTGTCTCCTCGTCAAATCCAAGCTTCCTCTCATTTTCTGGGAAAATGGAAGAGGCTGCTTGCAGAAATTAGCTGGCTGTTTAAATCAACCGCCCAGAGTCACTGTGGACCAGGACATGATAGGATTCCGTGCTAAACCAGTTGACTCGCTCACATGCAAAAATGATTTCTCTATATCATGTCAGAGATCAGAGGGGAAATTTTTAGGCAGCCAGATGCAAATGAAAACTTTGCTTTAAACAGTATATTGTTTTCTTAATTTTCTCAGTACCAAATTGTAGAAAGTGAGGCAAATAGAAAAAAAAAAATTAGCTTATTTAGCTGAATGGAAAGTGACAAAAATTATTCTTAGGACAAATTGTAGTGTACAGGCACAGTCCTATTCACGAGTTGAATATAATTGAAGGAGCAAGTTTTAATTTGTTTTCAAGTTCTTTTCTCATATTCCTATGTTTGTTATATGTTCTAGTAAAGTCGATGATGTTGTTTTTAATTGTCTATCAGGATATATATGATTTATTTTATTGGTCACTTGTAAAATAAAACAATAAAAACTCAAATTATCCTTTACTGCGGGAACAGTTGTAAAAGCAATGATAGTCTCTAACCTCCGGAACAAATGCATCAGGATGACGTATTTTTAACTTCCCTAAGTCCATTGTCTGTGCCTGAATTAGGGCTGTTGTGTGTCACAAGAGACCTTTCACCCAATAGTAGCTGAGAAATTCTATCTGGACTAAGGCAGTATTTCAGAAAACTCCTAAGTCTTCAATAAAAAGAAACAAAATTTTGTTACAAAAATGACCAAAAACACATGGGAGTTCATTTTATTTTACATGAAAATGTGACCTACTGAGCTCAGAAAGACAGTTCTGTGAATGAAATTATGAAACTACATCAGGTAACAACTTTAATCAAATCCTAAAGCTTAGAATATCATGAAGATGACCCACCCCCATGTATTTTCAAAATTGGGAGTTTTCTTTTATATAGTGCTTTATTCCTATACTATAAATGGAATGTGTCTCTTTTTTAAAGTACTTGTCAACAGGTACTCATGCTTGAAATTGCTGGGAGTCCGACAGTTACAAAGAACTGTGGTTGCAGAAATCTGGCTTCTTTTTGTCTTTGTTCCCATGTGAACTAGACCATCCATTCAGGAAGTGCCCCTGCCACTAAAGTCCTTGTTTTCTGTGGCCATTTGATTGACAACAGTTCCATAAATCTTCAAAATGATTTTTGGTTATTATCTTTAAAACTTGTTTTTTCTGGTTCAATATAAGATACTTACTACAAGGTTAGTCATTTTTTTCCTAGTCCTCATTCTCATTATTGTGACATGTGAAATCCTAATATGAATTTAATGATTGTCAAATAATGCCACTTGATGACTTCCTTGCTCTAATGACAAGAAGTCAACTTCACAGTGAGTTTTTGTCACAATGGTAGCTTGTTGCATGAATTCTGGTGATAAAACTTGACTTGACTTTGAGTATCCAAAATTACTCTATAAAGCAAAGACTTTTGTTATGTTTAAAGAGATGGAGCTAAATAAATGGCAATTAAATAAAATGTTACCGTGTCTTCAAAATATAAAGTGGTTTCCCATTTTAACTGTTGATTGGGCAAGAAATATGTGGGTTTTAAAATTACAAATGCTTGTGATGTAGTATGGGAAAATGAGTTTTGCTGCCTTAACTTAACTATGCATTATAAGTTTCCTTATAAATACGGATGAATTTTTTATCAGTCATTTTGAAGTATGAACGATAACATTTTATCTTAATTAGGATAATATTTTTCTCTTTATTAACACTAATGAGGAAACTATCAAAAAGTGTGGTTAGATTAAAAATGCACTTTGAAGGAACAGTTGTTGGTGGGTCACAAAATAAATCTCAATTTTCTTATAATTTTGAAGTAAACTCAGGCTATCTTGCTTCTTCTAATTTGAGACATCCTGTGCTATTTCCATATGACATCAGACTTATCACACGCTTTAGCTCACGCTGTCTCTATCTATCTACTTATCTTTCTCTGTCTTATATCCCTACATATTAAGTTATGAAGTTCTTATAAGTGTGGACTATGAGTTTTATTGTGTTAAACATATATAGCAGGTATTTTAAAAGTTCTCACCCAGTTGAATCTTCCTTCAGCTACGAAACAGATACGGATTTTCTAGAAAAAAAAAAATTATTGAATTCCTTTAAATTTAATTTTAAAGTTGATACTTAATTCAGCATTAAAAATGTGCTAGTTTGAAACAACTTGAGTATATATGTCTACTTTTTCAGTGATAAATGTATTAAATTTATATGTATGCTAAGTATTGCAGATGAAAATTTTGTGTCTGAATTGAGATGTTTTGTAAGTGTGAAATACATTTCAGTTTTCAAATAATTAGTATAAAAGTGTAAAATTAATTATTTATTTAATATAATTGAATGTTGAAATTACAATATTTTGGAAAGATTGGTTTAAATAAAAACATTATTAAAATACATTTTACATGTTTCTCTTTAATTTTTTTTTTTTTTTTTAGTTTGCTGACTAGAAAGTTTGAACTTACTTATGTGGCTTGTTTTGTGTTTCTATTTGACAATGCTATTACAAGAATACCCCTAGAGAAAGGGGAGCATAACATGCCCTGTATATAAAAATTAATTTGAATAAATTAAGAGAGTTTGGTGTGCAAAAATGTCATAAACAGCCATGATAAATACTCACTTTTTCTTTGAAAGGGTAGTAATTTCATCAATATTAAAAAAGGAAAAAACCATAAATAATATATTTATAGCTTAGACTATATAAATTAATGACTTCAGGGTATGTAAGTCTATGTTTTAAGAATCCATCATGAATAAAATGAAAAAGCAACAGTTCACAATGTTGCCATGGCAGTTCCTTTTATCCTCCCTAGAGGGGAAAGGTCTTCTGTTCAATTCCCTGGAGTGGATAACATTGAGATCACTCTTCCAGACCTTCATTTCTTTCCCAGACAAGGAGTGGCTCATCTCATTCTTGTAACTGTATCAAGCCTGGGTTTTCTCTCCTTGGTAGAGCACATTGATTTTCCTCATTACTGTTTTGTAATGTTTTAGTTATTGGAATTTTTTTTTTTTTTTTTTAGAAAGCAGGATTTATTGAGAGGACAGAAAAGCTCCCACAGTGGGAGGGGACCCAAAGGGGTTGCCCTGGAAAATTTTAAGGTATGCTTGGAACAACTTGGGTATCCAAATCTACTTTTTCAACTACAAGTTTATGAAATTTATATGACTGTGAGTGGAATGGGAGTAAAGTCATATACTGCTTAGTGACAGGGATACATTCTGAGAAATGGGTCCTTAGGTGATTTCATCATTGCATGAACATCATGGAGTATACTTATACAAGCCTACATGGTGTAGCTTGCTACATGCCCGGGCTGTGTGGTGTAACCTATGGCTCCTCCACTAAAAACTTGTACAGAGTTACTGTACTGAATACTGTAGTCAATTATATACATGATGGTGAGTATTTGTGTATCTTAATACAGAAAAGGTATAGTCAAAATATGATGTTATAATCTTATGGGTTCACAATCACATAAGCAATCCATCAGTGACTGAAACGTTATGCAGCCCATAACATACATGGGCTGTAATTTTTTAGCCACCCAGAATATGGAGAAGGGATTGAATAGAAATATTTCATAGAGTAGAAGTAGGTATCTCTATTTTGGCTTTTGGTATAAGCTGAATTCTTTAACCTATTTTTCCTGAGAAAAGTTTTGTATAATAAAGCTGATTGTATACTTAAGTCAATGGTCTCCTGTGACTTTAATTTAATTTACTTTCATTTAGCAGGCATAGACTCATGATATAATGTCTTGGGAAACATAACTAATCACCTATGTTTTGTTCCTGTCATGTACTTTTGACCTGAATCTAATGATGAAAAAACAGTCAGATAATTCTAGGAATCATCGTGATGTACAAGCTGATTAGCCTGGACCCTCTGAAGAGTCAACATCATCAAGGACCTAAAAAGGGTGTAAGTCGCCGGGCTCAGTGGCTTAGCCTGTAATCCCAGCGGGTTTGAGACCCGCCTGGGCAACTTGGTGAGACCTCATCTCTACAATTTAAAAAAAAAAAAATTAGCCGGGTGTGGTAGTGCATGCCTGTAATTCCAGCTACTTGGAGGGCTGAGATGGAAGGATCACTGGAGCCCAGCAGGTTGAGGCTGCGGTGGCCGGGAGCGGCCACTGTACTCCAGTCTGGGTGACAGAGTGAGACTCCAACTCAAAAAAAAAAAAAAAAAGGGGGTGTAAGTCTTATAGATTAAGGAGACTCAGGAGGCAACAACTATAAACAACCAAATCTTGAAAAGTCATTTTGAGGATAATTGAGAAAATGTGTGTATGGATGTATATCAAATAATGCTGCTATTGTTGATATTCTTAGGCATGTTCTTGATGCTGTGGTTTCATTGGAGATATTTTTCTTCTTGAGGGAGGCATGCTGAAATATTTAAGTGTGAAGTATACCTATAAGTTCGTTTCACTCCTACTTGTGGAAGGTTTGCTAAAAGGCAAGTATGAGTGTGTGTGTGTGTGTGTGTGTGTGTGTGTGTGTGTGTGTGTGCTGCATGCATACATACATGCACACACATACACACAGATAGTTAGGAAGCTGGTATTGCAGAATACCAACTATTGATGAGTCAAACAGACTTTTCTGTGCTACTTTTACAAACTTTCAGTGGATGTAATATTTTTTCAAAATAAAAAGCATGTGTGTAGGAGTTTTTATGTATATGTGGCATAGAGATGAGAAACATGATTAATTAATAATGCAAACTCCAACATATAAATGACAAATATTTGCAACATATATGAAAAATGGTTAACAAAACAATACGTTTGAAAATCTTAATGTTAGTAAGAAAAAAAAAATCTTTAACAGAAAAACTGCCAAATAGCATGAGTGAGATATCAACAAAAAAATAAAGGCACATGGTCAATAGACTTATTAACATATTTTAATCAAGTTAAAACATCATCAAGTTAAAAT
>CAUYQG010235335.1:0-17543 GCA_963574415.1 Tarsius wallacei | reverse complement strand
AAAAAAAAAAAAAGAAGAAGAGAAAACTACATTTCTCAAGTAGTTTTGAATTGAAACTTGTCCTTTTTTTTTTTTTTTAAATGCATTACTTTATTATCTCACCATGGTCATTAGCATGGTACGTTATTTCAGTTATAGCATAAAATCTAGAAACTCCACATTGAAGGGATCATGGTTATTCCTTACCATTAGAAATTGTCAATTTAGCCTTAAGTATTTTGTTTTTAAAGATGTATTACCATAATGGGAAATAAAACATGCCATTATTTCTCATTTTTCCTTTGTTTAACAAATTAGAATACACAAATCCTCAAATTACCTTTAAGGCTTATAAGCATTCATATCTTTTATCCATTAGTCAAGTTATTTCATAAACCCAACATTGCCTCTGGAGTGGCTTTACATATAAAGAGGATTTTACCATTAAATGCTTGCAGTATTTTATTCTCTTCTTATTTGGGGGGCGGGATAGAGGAGAGACGGTAGGGAATAAATTAATTTGGATGGGGTTGGTTTCATTCTGTAGAATGTGTGATAGGTAAGAAGATGAAAATAGTAAAACAGAGTTTAACATTTGGGAAATAATGTCCATACAGTAGACTACGATGTAGCCATTAAAAATCATGTTCAAGAATTAAAGAACATATAATGACAGAAAAAGCAGAACATAAAACGAGGGTTTTTTTTCCTTTCTTCTTTAGATTTTTTTCTTATTTGTTTTGAGAGCATAGGCATAGACAAATGACTAGGAGGAATATACCAATATGTTTTAATGGCTATATTGAGTGATTTTTTTTTTTAATTTTCTGAATTTTTCAAACTAATAATGAATACATTCTTTCTTGCTGAGTAGGAAAAATACTATCTAAAAAAATAAAGAAAAAATTTATGCCATTAAAAACAAAATCATAGTTACTTGAAAGATATATCTCCTAATTTCCTAAGCAGTTAAAATTTTGAACTCTTCTGTGGACTCTTTCTAAATAAAAATGACTGGATCCATTAGCAACAATTGATCATTTTATGCAAGTGATGAACAAAAAGGTGAAAGTTAATGAAACCTCATTTCCTATCCTTAGCATATCCTTGCAGAAGTAGAAATCTGGGGACTACAGGAGGGATAGACTGTTGGATAAAAGGCAAGAGATGCTTTGTTTGGCCAAAGAAGCATCTCTAGCCAACATTGGCCAAGATTTTTGTCACGCTTTGTGTTTTCAGACTCTTCCTTGTAGTTGGAGAACTGAACTCTTAGTTTTAACTACCCTGTAGCAGCAAAGAACCATTTGGAGTGTCTGTCAGTCTTTAGTGGAACTGCAGCTAGTTGAGAGGTGAAATGGACCCAGCTGTTTTGTGGGGGCGGGGCTTGGAAAAAATTTTGGTATAACAAAGAGGTAATGAGAACTGAATAATTATAATAGTGTTCATAGGAATTGAGTTTCTTCCTAGGCTTTGGGTTTAGGAATGACTGTTTCTGCCCATGGGAAATAAACGCATTTTCTGGGCTAGTTGGTTTGTTTGTTTATTAGTTTAGTTACTGTTAGAGATTTCGACAAACAAAGGGTATTTTTTGTTTCACATGTAATGTCAGTTTCTTTCTTGGTTCTTTCCTTTGGTTTGTGTTAAAAATAAGATCTAGGAGAGTAGTGATACTGCATGGGAATTTGTAAATGACAGTACTTTGCTGAAGGAAATCTAGAGAAATAATGACTTTAACATATGTAGAAGAGAAATATTTCTAACTGTTAAGTCTAAACTAAAAGCTTGGTAAAGGGCTACTAATAGTCGAAAAAGATTTGAAAAATATAATGAAAAAAGAATGTTTTAAAAAAATAATCATTGCATTCAATTAACTCTAACGTAGGAGGATACTTTTAAGATTGAACGCTTAAATAATAGTGAAGAGGCCGGGCTCGGTGACTCAGCCTGTAATCCTGCGCTTTGGGAGGCCGAGGTGAGTGAATTGCCTGAACCCGCGGGTTCGAGACCCACCTGGGCAACTTGGCGAGACCTCATCTCTACAATAAATCAAAAAAAATTAGCCGGGAGTGGTAGCGCGCGCCCGTAGTTCCAGCTACTTGGAAGGCTGAGGCGGAAGGATTGCCGGAGCCCAGCAGGTCGAGGCTGCGGTGACCAGGAGCAGCCACTGCACTCCAGTCTGGGCGACAGAGTAAGACTCCAACTCAAAAAAAAAATTTTTTTTTAATTAAAAAAATAATATTCTCTCAAAGATATTCTTTGAGAGGAGAGTTGAATCTGACAGGTTGAAGTTTTGGATATGGAATGAAAAGAGAAAAGAATAAAATGAGACTTCTGAATCAGGTTATACAAATATTCTACTTTCCCATCATTTTTGTTCTTTAATAAGCATTTAAAAGTTGAAGCATAATGTACATAAAGAAAAGCACACAAATTGTAATGTGCAGCTTTATGAATTCTCATAAAATTATCACTCCCATTTAGCCATTACCCAGAACAGATCAAGATATAGGACCTTTCCAGGATACAAAGCCTTCTTTAGGCCTTTTCCAGTCCTTATCTGCCCCTTCCCCAGAGGTAGGCATTATTGTGATTTTTACTGTCAGATGAGCATTTTGCTTATTTTTAAGTTTATGTAAATGGAATCACAAATGATGTACCCTTTTACATCTGGCTTCTTTTGCTCAACATTTTGATTATGACATCAACTATGTCATTTGGATTTTTTTTTTTTTACTGCTGTATAGTGTTTCATCAAAAGAATGTGCCATGATTTATTTTTTCATTCTAGTAATGATGGACATTTGGACTACTTCCAGCTTTTGGCTAGTACAAATAAGTGCTATTAGCATTTGATATATGTCTTTTTTTGGTACATGCATCTTTGTGGATATATATCTAGGAAATGGAATTGCTACGTCATAGGGTTATGTGTATGTTGAGCTTTAGCAGGTACTCCCAAATCATTTTCAAAAGTGGCTATACTGCCGGATATGATGTCTCACACCTATAATCCCAGCACTTTGGGAGGCAGAGGCGAGAAGATTGCCTAAGTCTAGAAGTTTGAGACCAGCCTGGGCAACTTTGGCGAGACCTCATCTCTAAAGAAAAAAAAGAAGTGGTTATACCAATTTACAAGCCCATCAGCAATTCCAGTGCTCCATGTACTACCAACGGGTATATTCTCAGTTCGTCTTAAATTCTAGCCATTCTAACAGGTAGTGTCTTAGTGTGATTTTAATTTGCATTTCCTCATTGACCAATCAGTTTGAACACCTTTTCACAGGTTTATTGGCCAGTTGACTAACATCTTTTGGGAAGTGTTTATGTCTCTTGTCCATCTTTAAAAATTGGATTATCAGCTGGGCTCGGTGGCTCAGCCTATAATCCCACGCCTTGGGAGGCCGAGGTGAGTGGATTGCCTGAGCCTGCGGGTTCGAGACCCGCCTGGGCAACTTGGCGAGACCTCATTTCTACAATAAATCAAAAATTAGCCGGGCGTGGTAGTGCGCGCCTGTAATTCCGGCTACTTGGAAGGCTGAGGCAGAAGGATCGCCGGAGCCCAGCAGGTTGAGGCTGCAGTGGCCACTCCGAGCGGCCACTGCACTCCAGTCTGGGAGACTGAGTGAGACTCCAACTCAAAAAAAAAAAAAAAAAATTGGATTATCAGTCTTTAAATGGTTGATTTGCAAGCATTGTTTCTATATTCTGGATATACACCCTTTGCCAGTTGTATAAATTGCAAATATCTTATCCCCCTTTGTAGGTAACCATTTTATTTTCCTAATTATGTGTTTTAATAAACCAAGGTTTTCTTTTTCCCCCCAACTTTTAATTTTGTCAAATTTTAAATCTTTAAAAAAGTTTCAAACCAGGCGTGCTAGTGTGCACCTGTAGTCCCAGCCGAGAGGCTGAGGCAGAAGGATCACTTAGGCCCAGAAGTTCAAGTCCATCCTGGGCATCATAGCGAGACCCTGTCTCTAAAAAAAAAAAAATTTTTTTTTTTTGAGTTGGCATCTCACTCTGTAGCTCAGGCTGGAGTGCAGTGGTACACTGTTCAGGACTATCACAGCCTCGACCTGCTGGGCTCAGGCAATCCTTCTGCCTCAGCCTTCCAAGTAGCTAGAACTACCAAGTTAGCCACCATGCCCAGCTAATTTTTTAATTTATTGTAGAGACGAGGTCTCACCATGTTGCCCAGGCTATTCTTGAACCCACGGGCTCAGGCAGTCCTCTAGCCTCAGCCTCTCAAAGTGCTGGGATTACAGGCATGAGCCACCACTCCCAGCTTAAAAAATGTTTTAAAGATATTGTAACATATTTAATACAGAAGTAGATATGAAAATCTAACTGTCTTTTATCAAGCCAGACTTTAAAGAAGTTTGAAAAATTGTTTTAATAAATGCCACTCTTCTCAATATTTTTCTTTGGAAATAATTATTCTTCATAAAAATGTTATTTATGTTAACTATTCCTAGAACTATTCCTATTTTAAAATTAATGTATTTTTCTCAGTTTTAATTTTTAAAACAGAAAATATAGATATTAAATATAACTCACATAAACAAAAGCTCTTTGGGAGTTAATCATTATTTTCTAAGCATATAAGGAAGTCCTGATACTAAAAACGTTCGAAATTGTTCTAAAGTTATCTTCTCCATCTTAAATGAAGAAACTAGGAAAGAAACTTTCTACTGGCTTAGAAAGTTAAGTGACTTACCTAAGACTGTAGTAAGTGGTAGGCTGAGATTCATAATAAAGTGATCTGATGGCCGGGCTCAGTGGCTCAGCTTGTAATCCCAGCAGTTTGGGAGGCCAAAGTGAGTGGACTGCCTGAGCCTGCGGGTTTGAGACCAACCTGGGCAATTTGGCAAGTACTCATCTCTACAATAAATAAAAAAATTAGCCGGGCGTGGTAGCATATGCCTGTAGTTCTGGCTACTTGGAAGGCTGAGGCAGAAGGATCGCCAGAGCCCAGCAGGTCAGTGCTGGGGTGACCATGAGTGTGCCATTGGACTCCAGCCTGGATGACAGAATGAGACTCCAACTCAAAAAAAAAAAAAAAAAAAAAAAGTGATCTGACTCCAGAGTCCAAACTCTTAATCATTCTGATGTCCTTACCTGTTGGCTACTTAGCATCTGGCTCCTACCTACTTATCTCTGAGTTATTGTTCTTTCTCTTGTATCAAATTCATATCCTCACTTCTCTCCACTGGCCTTAGTTTCCTCAGAGGTATTTCTTAAGCTGTATTTTCCATGTAATTCACATTCAGTGAAAAGCTTATTTTCAAAAAGCAATTCCTGGAAGGTGCTCACTACAATAATAAGATAGTACCTCCCAAAGCTTGCTTGCTTTTCTTTTTTTTTTTGAATCGGAGTCTCACTCTGTCACCCAGGCTGGAGTGCAGTGGCACAATTACAGCCACAGCAGCCTCGACCCGCTGGGCTCAGGTGATCCTTCCACCTCAGCTTCCCAAACAGCTGGAACCATAGGCGCATGCCACCATAACCAGCTAAGTTTTATGATTTATTGTAGAGACGAGATCTGGCCAAGTTGCTCAGGCTGGTCTAGAATCCTTGGGCTCAGGCAATCCTCCTGCTTCTGCCTCCCAAAGTGCTGGGATTGCAGGCATAAACCTCTGCGCCTGGCTCCAAAGCTTTCATTAACTTATACAAGCTTAAGCTTTTCATCCTTTCAGTTGTAAATAAGATACAGTCCCTTGGACCTGACCGCTCAAGAATCTCTGAAAAACAAACTTTGTAAGCTGAGTGTGGAAGCATGTACCTGTAGTTTCAGCTCTTCTAGAGGTGGAGAGGGAGAGGATGACTTGAGTCTAAGAGTTTGAGTCCAAGCCTGGGCAACATGGGGGACCCTGTCTCCTAAACAAACAATTAAACAAAAAACTTCCCAAAACGCCCACAATAATATCAACAATTATATTAAGCTTCCAATGGATATGTTTTAGAGTCATGAAATAGGCACTTAAAGTCATTACTCACATGTTTGATATTAGTTGCAGTATATTCATTTCTACAAAGGGTTTATGAACTAAAGAAGAAAGGGATTGCTGGATAGTAAGCCAATAAAGATCATGTATAATGCTACAGTGACTTCTTAAGCTTTCTCAATATAAATGCCCAAACAAGCTCTTTCTCCTCAGGACTTTCTGCACAATTCATGTCCTTTCCCGTGCTATTTTTTCTAGTTGACTGTAGAATTCATTTTTCCAAGATGTAACTCCAGTCCCCACAGAGTTGTTTTTTTAAAAAAAGTGTTTAAAATTAGTCTTCAAAAAAACACCATCTATTAATCTCAATATTCTAAAAATAGACTGTCCAGGGTGAGTTTCCCACTAGCAATTAAATTGTAATGTCTGTAAGCACAGCATTTACCTAAGTCATTATAACCCAACTGAAACCAACAGCTCCAGGTGTAACTCCCAGAAGGTTTCCGTCCCCACCCAACCAGCTTTTCTCTGTTCTAACAATTCTCCATTACTTAGATCTGCTGTTTCCATTTTATATTAGTTTATTTTCTATTTCTTATCTCACTAGCCATACTGATTTCTGTGCACATACAGAAAAATGTCTTCTGTTGATTTAGTAATTGTGATGCAAGACTAAAGTCTTCCTTATTCATTCCTTTCCAATTTTCAGATATTTATATGCATCAACAATTGATAGCTCGTTATACAAGTTCTTTTATCATATAATACCCAAGTTAGTCAACAGTTAAAGATGCCTTGATTTTTCAAGGTAGGCGGATTTCCAAGAATTTTTAAATGACAGTGGTAACACATTTAAAAATGTATCACTCAACAAGAAAACCTATGCATGAAATCAAGAAACTAATCAGTTAAGAACAAGATAAAACACCTTGACTCTCTTCGTTGGAATTTTTGTCTCTATCATGTAACCAATAATGATATTTGATATCCCTAAGGGGTAGAAGAGGGTGGGGGAAGAAAAGAATTTAGCAAGCTCACGTCACACTAGTAACTTAGTATTTATTTCTGAGATGCTGCAGCTTTGACATTATCATAACTCAAATTAAAATAACATGGGCGTCATTAACCAATAAAGGAAAATCTTGCTAGAGTGAACTTTTGTAAAATTCAAACTTCTGTTCAACTTGGAGAAATTTAATATGGATTATAAATCAGATCTCTTCATGGGTATGGGTTTTTCTTTTGGGAAGGTGAAAATACTTTGCAACCTGTTATAGGTTATGGTTGTACACTATTGTGAATGCACAAGATGCCACCAGACTGTCTACTTTGTTTTTGCTTTTATTATTTGAGATAGAGTTTTACTCTGTCACACAGGTTGAAGTGCAATGGCGCAACCATAGCTTACTGTAGCCTCAACCTCCTGGGCTCAAGTGGCCTTCCCCTGCCCCCTACATTATCCTTCAGAGCAGCTAGTACTACAGGCACAAGCCACCATGCCTGGCTAATTTTTTTATTTTTTGTGGAATTGAAGTCTTGCCATGTTGCTCAGGGTAGTCTCAATCTCCTGGTTCTCAAGCTGTCCTCCCACCTCTACCTTCCAAAGTGTTGGGATTACAGGCGTGAGCCAGTGCCCAGTCTTGAATTGTATACTTTTTTAAAAATCTCTCTAAAAATGTGAATTTCATCTCCTCTAGTCCCAGCCACTCAGGAGGCTAAGGTGGGAGGATTGCTTGAGCCCAGAATTCTAGGCTACAGTGAGCTATGGTCACGCCACTACACTCCAGCTTAGGTGGCAGAGACTCCATATGTAAAAAATAAAAATAATGTGGATTTCACCTCAATCAAAATGTGCCTAGTATGGTATTTGACACCTAGCATGCTATCAATAAATTTTAGATATTTACTCTTAAGCAGACCCTGAACACTTACCATAACACTTTAAGAAGGGGATTGGCGGTAGCAAGACACTGCCGGGGAAGGAGGGGGCACATAACATCACTAAGCGTGCCTGATCTCAAACCAGGCGAGGTGGGGACCAAAGGGAGGCCCAAACTTTGTCTGTACTATGACCACTTGTATACTAATCCACATCTTTAAAACTAAAAATAAATAAGTAAACAAAAAGAAATAACCACTCAAAAATTTTTTTAGATATTATTGCATAGTGTCATCTTTATCAGTAACTTAGCTTTGTGACCTTGGGCATTCGTTTTCTGAGTTGAAAAATGAAGTTGTTGGAGTAGAAGACCTCTAAGTTCCTTACAACATTAAAATTCTACGATTTTAGCATATAGTATTGAATTCGTACAGCTAATATATGTTGTGTACCTTTAGCATACTGTGCTAGGCAGCAAGTACTTAGCAGTAAGTGAGACAGACTTGGTTCCTGCTGTCAGTGTTAGCATTGTAGTCGATAAGGTATTATGCAAATAATTATTTGCTGATAAATTGCTCTAAGTACAATGTGAGATATGGGTTAAGGGGGCAGGGAGAGGTCTTCTAAGAAAAAGACATTTTTTTTTTATCTTTTTTTTTTTTTTGAGTTGGAGTCTCACTCTGTCGCCCAGACTGGAATGCAGTGGCACACTCCCGGCCACCGCAGCCTCGACCTGCTGGGCTCCGGCGATCCTTCCGCCTCAGCCTTCCAAGTAGCTGGAACTACAGGCGCACGCCACCACGTCTGGCTAATTATTTTTGATTTATTGTAGAGATGAGGTCTTGCCAAGTTGCCCAGGTGGGTCTCGAACCCGCGGCCTCAGGCAGTCCACTCACCTCAGCCTCCCAAAGCACTGAATTACAGACTAAGCCACCGAGCCAGCTAGAAAAAGACATTTAAATATGAAGAATGAGTAGGAATTAATGGAGTGGAGGGAAGGGAGGTGAGCTTTCAGAAGAATAGAGCAAAGTTTGGTAGTGAGGAGCATAGTGCCTTTGAAGAACTGAAAGAAACTTGTGTTCCTGGCACTTTGGGAAGCCGAGATGAGAGGATCACTTGAGGCCTGGAGTTCCTACATAGCGAGAACTAATCTCTAAAAAGAAATTAGTTGGGCATGGTGGCATGTGCCTGTAGTCCCAGCTGCTTGGGAGGCTGAAGCAGTAAGATCAGGAGCCTAGGAGGTCGAGGCTGCGGTGAGCTCTCATCACGCTGAAGTAGGGTCCGAGCGATTAAATGACAGCCCACCTACTCAAATTAACAAAGGAGAGGTTTATTAGTCAAGGCTCTCGCTGACCAGCAGCCGCTTGCAGGGAACTAGTTCCCAGCAAGCGCGCAGAGCTGCAACACAGGGCTGTCTTATGTAGTTAGATTTACATGCTGGTGGGCTAAAGAATAGAACTTGGGACTTCCCAGGGCTCTTATCGCAACATTCTGGAGGCGTGGGCAAGCAAGCAAGTTTACAGAAGCAGATGTAGCTGGTTATGCAGGTGCAGCGGATAAGGGTACAATCAATTGCGTCATGTCTGCAGCGAAGGTTTCCAGGAAAGGAGTAATGCCTGCCTCAAGGTTAGAGCTATTCCTGCTTTTTCCTCTTATACTTCTTTCTTTGTTCTCTTTGTTCTTTCTTACAATGCAACTGCACTCCAGCCTGGGCAATGAGCGAGATTCCATTTCTTTTTTCTTTTCTTTTGAGTCAGAGTCTCATTCTGTTGCCCAGGCTGGAGTACAGTGGCACAATCATGGCTACCAAAGTATGGACCTGCTGGGCTCAGGTCATCCTTCTGCCTCAACCTTCCAAGTAATTGGGACTATAGTCACATGCCACTACATCCAGCTAGTTTTTTGATTTACTGTAGAGATGAGGTCTCGCCATGTTGCCTAGGCTAGTCTTAAACTCCTGAGCTCAGGCAGGCCACTCAAGCTCAGCCTTCCAAAGTGCTGGGATTATAAGATGAGTCACCGCTCTTGGCCAGAGACCCCATCTCTTAAAAAGAGCAGAAAGAAGTCTAATATAACTGGAACTCAGATAGTGACTGGTGAGATAGACAAAGTCTGGATCACATGAGACTTCTCAGGTTGATTAAGGATTTTGGACATTATCCTAAGAGCATTGGGACATCATTAAAGGACTTTGAGCAAGCACTATTTAGTTTCTGACCATCTAGAGAACAGTTTAGAGGGCAAGAGAGTAAATATGGAGACAAAGGAGGAAGTCACTGCAGTGGCCAAAACAATGATGCCTAGAACTAGGATACCAATGGTGGACATGGATAGTAGTTAATTTGAGAATGATTAAGGACAGAGAATATGTCTTGATGAACTGACTGTGAGAGAGGACAAGAAGGAGAGAGAGGTGTCAAGGATGACTCCTGGATTTCTCTCTTGAACATGTAAGTCAGTGCATGCAAAGAACAATGGAAGGACTTCTGCTTTTGTTCAACATGGTATATCATGGACTAGATTCACCTTCCTACCTGAACTCTTTTTTAATGACAAACTTATTAAACAATGGTTTTCAGAACACTGGACATCAGGCAACAAATAACTGTGATCACTTAGAGACAGGAAATAAATGAGGTGAACTCTGCTATTGCCCCAGCTTACCACTCTGAAAGGCTACAGTACACTGCAGGGAGGGGAACCCCAGGCAGAGACAGACAGACTCCCTAGTTGAAGAAACAGAGCTAAGAATGCAGAGAGACTGTGGCAGCTAGAGTTCACAGGACAGAGGACCAGAGAGGAGAGCGCTGTACAGGGAGAAGAGAGATCTACAGAGGGACTTCCTCTAGTAACCTGCTGAGCATCAGTCAGCAGATTCATGTGAGGAAGCTCCTTGAAACTGAAGAAAGAACCCTCTGAAAGAATGCAGCGCCTGGCATACAGGCCAATAAGAGTGCCTACTCCCACCAACCAGGAGAAACTTCCTGCTTAGAGAAGGGTCTTGTCTCAGTAGGGGTAAGTACATTTGTCAAAATGTATCAAACTGCGCTTCAAATGTGTGCCGTTTGTAAAAAGATGATCGGTTTAGTTTTTGACACGGGGTTTGGCTTTGGATGCTAACTGAAGACATTGTTTAGGCAACTGTGTGGATGAGTGAGGTAGTTCTCGTGGGGTGGTGGAGGCAGTTTGAAATGGAGTGAGGAATGAGTGGAGGGTTGAAAATGGCTCTTACAAGGGAGAAAGGCTAGTAGTAGCTAGAGGGAGAAGTGGAATCAGAGTTTACAGTTTGCGTTATGATGAGAGACTGAATCTGTGTTTAAATCCAGATGACAAAGATGGAAGACACAGGAGTGAGAAGGATCAGATATAAGTAAGGTTCCTGAGAGGGCTTGAAGGGGTGGGGCTTATAGCACAGGTACATTGGGCTTCGACTGGGTGAGAGGGCTACTCTATCCACTCCATCCTAGCAAAAGAAACCGAGAATAGAGGAAGATCCAGGTTTGTGAGCTGGTAGGAAGATGAGAGAGTGCTTATGCATTGGATTATAGACTTTCCGTTTCTGTATCTCTCTAATTTAAATTACATGAACACATATCAGGAAATTAGGAATTTTTAAAGTAGGCTCTTAATGTAAAATGGCAACTCAAAATTTCAACATATTGTGGGAGTTAAAGGTTTTTATTCTTCAGAACTTTGCTTGTTTGCCTATCCAGGCTACCTGCAACGGGTAGCCAACCCAAGTCCCATTACCCATCGTCCAGTGTGCTTTGTCAAATGTCACAATTGTACTTTTCCTGTCTTTTAGCAATCTTGAGTAAACCCCTGGGTGACACCTTGGTGTCAGTTTAGAATTCCTAAATACTGTGGTGTTTCTAATGGATTTGAAGAATAACTGAGAATAAGCCTTGTTATTTAAGTGACTTGTTTTCGTCACTCACGGCCACCCCAGCATCAGCCTGCTAGGCTTTGGTGATCCTTCCGTCTCAGACTTCTAAGTAGCAGGAACTACAGGCGTGCACTACCACGCCCGGCTAATTTTTTATTTATTGTAGAGACAGGTCTTGCCAAGTTGCCCAGGATGGTCTCGAACCCGCAGGCTCAGGCAGTCCTTGACCTCCCATAGTGCTGGGATTACAGGCTGAGCCCGAACCCGGCCTTAAGTGAGTGACTTTTTTAAAAAGAATTCCTGGACTTAAAGATCTCAGCTTAATTTCAAAGACTATAAAAACAAAAGATATTGCTTATCTGACTGAAAAGAATTATAAAAGAGTCATAGAATCCTTTTTTAATACACATTTTTAAAAGTTAAATGAGTTATATATTTACATATTTATTACATAATATACATTTATATAATGTTATTTTCTACAATGAATATGTGTATATTATTTGTAGGAAATATAATGAAGGCAAAAATCACCATCCCAGAATAGTCACTATTAATTTTTTTTTTTTTTTTTTAGTCGGAGTCTCACTCTGTTGCCCAAGGTGGTATTCCAGTGGCACAAACACGGCTCACTGCAACCTTGACCTCCTGGACTCAGGATCCACTCATGCCTCAGCCTCCCAAGTAGTTGGGACTACAGGCATGCACCATCATGCCCAGCTACTTTTTTTATTTTTATTTTATATGGAGACAAGGTCTTGCTATGTTGCCCTGGCTGGTCTCAAATCCTGGGCTCAAGCCTCCCAAAGTGCTGGGATTACAGGCATGAGCCACTGTACTCAGCCACTATTAATATTTTGATGAACATTTTCCAAAGCCTCTTAAACATTTCTTTTAAGAAATATTATATATACGTGTATATATACACACACACACATATATACATGCGTACATACACATATATATGAGAATTTTACATACATGCTTTCATGCTATTCTTGTTCTACAACCTGCTTTTTTGCCTTAATGTGTTGTGAACATCTTTGAATACCCACAAAAACATAGCAGAATAACCAGTTTAATGACTGTGCAGAATACCATTATATGATTACTTGTCATTTATTTCATTAGTTCTCATGGTGGACATTTAGATTGTTTCCAGTGTTTCATAAAGTAAATCATGGTACATTGTTTTGTTAGATCTAAACAAAATTTAAAAATTTTATACATATTGCCAAAGGGATCTCCAGAAAGATTGGTCCAAAGTATATTTCAAAGAACAAAAAGATGAAAACTTGCTTTCCTACATTTTAGCCAACTGGAGAGATTTTAAACTTTTTAATACATGCCCATTTTATAGGTGAAAAATTATGCTTCAGTTTTTTGGGGTTTTTTTGAGTTGGGGTCTCACTGTTGCCCAGGCTGGAGTGCAGTGGCACAATCATGGCTTACCACATCCTCGACTGGGCTCAGGCAATCCTTCCACCACAGCCTTCTGAGTAGCTGGGACTATATAGGCTTGTGCCGCCATGCCCAGCTAATTTTCTGATTTTTGTAGAGAACAGGGTCTTGCTTTGTTGTACAGGCTGGTCTCAAACTCCCGAGCTCAAGCAATTATCCCTCCTCATCCTCCCAAAGTACTGGGATTCCAAGTGTGAGCCACTGAGCTTGAACTGTTTCAATATTTTTATATGCATTTCTTTGGTTGCTAATAAAGTAATGTTTACTGGCCACCTGTTTTTCCTCTTTTATCAATTTTCCATTATAGACTTTGTCTATTTTTCTGTTGGTTCAATTTCTAGTATTTAAAGGTAAGGAAACTGAGGTACCAAAAAAATGAAGTGAATTTCCCACAGTCATCTAGTAATTCAGTGATAGAATCAGTAATCATAGCTTGCTAAAAATGGAAGAGAATCATGGAGATCATGTCGCATCCCACCCCTCTGTTAAACAGATGTGGAATGGAGGCCTCAGGATCTTAGGTGACTTGCCAAAGGATGGCTACAAAGCTTATTGGTGATAGAATTACATATGTTTTCTGATTTAATTCTCACTACTAGTCTTTCTTATTCCCATTTGAACAGATAACTGAGGTTCAGAGAGCTTCGATGATTTGCCCAGAGTCACATACTAAGTTATTTGTAAAACTGGGACTAGAATCCAAGTCTTCTGATTCTTAATCCAAGAGTATCATTTACTCCCAAAATAGTGGCAGTAGATATGTTTCTTGGCTTCGCTCAAATACTCATTTGATAAAATATGATTTGCCTCTTGGAGTTTGTAATTAAAACTGTGCCTCTAACAGTCCATGTTGGTACTGTTAGAGGCACACCAATCTGATACTCATGACACTTAGGAGCTTAAGGAACTTTTCATTGTTAACTAAAAGCAGATCAGAGACCATGTCTTATGCTTTTATTTAGTGAACAGAATTGAGATCCAGGTGCTAGATATGACCTAAATTTTCTATGGTAGTTAAGTCTGGGTTGAAAGTCTTATTAGCATTTCCTTAGAACTATTTTTATTCCATTGAGAATAAAATCTTAATATAGAAAATGAAAATGGCATTTGGGTTCTCTGAAGTGCAAAATGGCCCTCAAATCATCAAGGGGTCTAATAGGAACAAAATCAAAACCATGTCAATTGCATCCTCCATATCTCTGAAAAAACCTTCATTTCTCGACAAGGCTCAAAATTTAAAAATCATATTAGAGCTAATTTGGTTGAGGCTTCATCCTATAGAGATCCACAGAGATTAGTATTGACTTGTGTATAACTTTGTTGACACTCTAGGTTTGGTCCAGACGTTAATTCTTATCTTTAATATTTTTCTGATTTTTTTATTGTAACAAGAGTTGCATACTAACTAACACTTTAATCAGTACATGCAGAGATGGTTACATAACCATATGAACCTTTACCTCACTCAGTCCACTATTGAAAAGTGAATATCTCCAGAAGTCGTTCTTATTCTAGTATCAAACATAACAGTCCTTTAAAATCTCCTTTGGAATGTTGAAAAGAGATCAAATGAAACCTTCAGAATGGTTATTTATTGGGGAACAAGAAACCTCCAATTTCATTCACCCATTGTAGCTCTGCTGTCTCAATTTAATGCTCAGTCCACAGAAGTGATGGTAAAAGATGTCCTGTACCTGCAGAGATGGCAGTGGAAGAGGGGACATCACCTCTCCATTTATTGCTTGTTGCGATTTGGGCTGTTTATGGACAGAATTGCTCTGTGGGTGCTTCTAGTGGAGAGTGGAGGAAATGAAGATTGTAGCAAGAAATCAGCATTCACACATGACCAATGAATTGGCTAATTTCTAACATGCAGTTAGTTAAGAAATGATTACAGCCTGAGGAGTCATGACCTCAACTTTTCATCAGCTCCATTGGATTGTGCCTCAGTTTGGAAATGAAGGAGGTAAACGGGAAGTTTTAATTGTACCTGTGTGATTTATCCCTAGTCAGCTCTTTAATTTCTTCTGGCTGTCTGAGGTTTCCGACATGCTGTAAATTTCCCCAACTTTTTCATTATCTGCAATTTCTTTATGACTCGTGAATCGGAGTGGAGAGAGAGTGTGGATTTACAGCAGAGATAAACATGTCCATAAAGTCTGTATCTGTGTCAGTAATTGTACTGCTGTCAGTGACTGTCCTGTTTTACAGGCCTCTCTTGGGAAAGGAACAAGCTTTACTCCCAGCAGCACTGAAGTGCTTGTTTTGATTTGCATTAACTTGCTAGGAGATTAGTTAGGAATAGTGGGATAGGGATTGATACTGGACCTTGGCCTCTCTTGTTTGTTTGTTTGAGGTCATATGGTCTCCTGGGATAAATGTGTGTTGAAAACAGAGCATGGACAGATAATGTTCATTTCCTGAATGAAAAGGCAACTTGATTTGGTAGATGTGAAGAATCCTTTCTGACTTCATTTTATAATGTGCCTTTTAGATGACTTCCCTTTCCTATCACTGTTGATAATTAAACTTAGCTTCCCACCTACTCCTTTTCCTTGTCTTAGAATTAAAAACAAGTTTTCTTGTTTTGAGCTTTCATTCTTCCTCAAGAGTGAAGTCTGCTAGAGTTAAGATGAATCCTACATCTGTCTCCTCTTAATTCTCAACTGTTACCGGTTGTTTCACAGCTGCTTAAAGTGGTGTGCCCCAGCCATTCACCATGAGGAAGACCGTTCTAGAAAGAAGTTCTTCATATTCCTGTCTATAAAAGGAATCTCTCTCTTTAGCATTTTCTTTCTTATAGTAATTTTGAAAGAAACTGAAGTTAAGAGAAGCCCTTTTAAAACAGGTGGAAAAGTGAACACATACTTTTTTCTTCTACTATATTTGGTATTCAGACAGATCCTTCAGGAATCAAAGGTGGCTCAGCCTGTAATCCCAGCACTTTGAGAGGCCGAGGCGAGTGGATTGCTTGAGCCCATAGGTTCGAGACCAGCCCAAGCAACTTGGTGAGACCTCGTCTCTACAATAAATCAAAAATTAGCCAGGCATGGTAGTGCGCACCTGTAGTTCCGGCTACTTGGAAGGCTGAGGCAGAAGGATTGCCGGAGCCTAGCGATACTGGGGTGGCTGTGAGTGTTCCACTGTACTCCAGCCTGGGTGACAGAGTGAGACTCCAACTCAAAAAAACAAAAAGGATCAAAGTTGTCCTTGCAAAATTGTCCCTGAGTCTTTTGGAAGGTCGTTTAAAAGGGTAGAAGGTGGCAGTACACTTGAACAATGAGGGGAGTTTGCATGATCAGTTTCAACCTTTAATCAGTCCACAAGTCCAAATAATATGGAGAATTATCTATTGATTTCTCCCTGCCTTTAACTTCTTTATTCTGCTTGCATTCTTTTTTTGACCGCAACTGTTCATAGTCATCCTTCTACCCGTAGATGGGAGTGGGAAGATTAAAAGAGATGATGTGATACAAAATTGTTTGGCATCTTTCCAGAAGCTGTGGTGAAAAGTGTGGTTAGGGAAAAATTATGGCTAAAATGAGATTTGAAATTATCTGTGGTTTTAATTCTTTCTCTCTCTTATTACCATCGTAGAATTTGTTCTTACACAACAAGGGGTAAATGACTTTCTTTAGGTGAGAGGAATAATCTACTTAAGCCTCTTTGTCAGTCAATTCTTGCCTTCCTTTAGAACAAGGATGCTTTTTTAAAAAAAACCCTTTTAAAAACAATTTATTTAAAATAAGAGCTCTATTGAGATATACTTCACATACCATAAATTTATCTTTTTACTTACCATTCAGTGGTTTTTTTCAGTACATTCAACAGAACAAAAACTATTTAGATATCTTCTAGTATATGGTTTGCTGCATCCAATGTAAGAAACATGCCCAGTCATCTGAAAGAACCAAACAAAACCTAGAGGCATCCTCTTAACTTGGTGGTATAACTCCTTGTTTTGTTTCATGAACTTAAGAATGTGTTTTCTTTAGAGAGTGCTTGACAGTCATTTTGATGCAGATCTTTATTTTCTCTTTAATTTATATATATATATACATATATATATATATTATTTTTTTTTTTTTTTTTGAGTTGGAGTCTCACTCTGTCACCCAGACTGGAGTGCAGTGACCACTCCCGGCCACCGCAGCCTCGACCTGCTGGGCTCCAGCGATCCTTCCGCCTCAGCCGTCCGAGTAGCCGGAATTACAAACATGCGTTACCATGCCCGGCTGATTTTTTTATTTATTGTAGAGATGAGGTCTCGCCAAGTTGCCCAGGTGGGTCTCGAACCCGCAGGCTCAGGCAATTCACTTACCTCAGCCTCCCAAGGCGCGGGATTACAGGCTGAGCCACTAAGCCCAGCCTTTCTTTCTTTTTTTTTTTTTTT
>CAUYQG010235331.1:0-26963 GCA_963574415.1 Tarsius wallacei | reverse complement strand
GTTTTACTTATTATTATTATTTTTTTCCGAGACAGGGTCTCACTCTGTCACCCAGGCTGGAGTACAAGTGGTGTAACCATAGCTCACTGCAGCCTCGACTTCCTGGGCTCAGGCAGTCTGCCTCAGCCTCCCATGTAGCTGGGACTACAGGTGTGCCAGCTCATCCAGCTAATTTTTAAGTGTTTTTGGTAGAGATAGGGTTTTGCTATGCTGCCCAGGCTGCTCTCAAACTCCTGGGCTCAAGTGACCCTCTCACCTTGATCTCCCAGGGTGCTGGGACTACAGGCCTGAGCCACTGCGCCCAGCCAGGCATGTTTTCCCAAGAGAATGTGGCCCCTAGGACATGACGGTGACTTCCTGTGAACAATGATCATTATGACTGTGATGATGTCTGTTACTCATATGTCATTTTACAGTTTTCAAAACACTTTCTCATGTATGACCTACTTTCCTCTTTATTTTTTATTTTTATTTATTGTATTTTATTTTTTTGAGTTGGAGTCTTACTCCGTCGTCCAGACTGGACCTGCTGGGTTCAGGTGATCCTTCTGCCTCAGCCTTCCATGTAGCTTGAACTACAGGCACGCGCCACCTTGCCCAGCGAATTTTTTGATTTATTGTAGAGATGAGGTCTCACCAAGTTGCCAGCTGGTCTCGAACCCAAGGGCTCAGGCAATCCTCTCACCTTGGCTTCTCAAAGTGCTGGGATTATAGGCGTGAACCACCGTGCCTGGTCTACTTTCCTCCTTAGAATGCTTCCCAGGGGTAAGCCCAAAGGTCTATGCAGAGGCAAGATCCTTCCAAAAGATCCTTGGTCTCCCAAAGTGCTGGTTTTACAGGCATGAGCCCTGCACCCAGCAACTGACAAGTATAAATTTCATACACATGTAAATTGTTGGATCTGGAAAATTTGTCAAATTTGAAAAACAACTTGAAATTAGAAATTTGAACCAGCTGGACATGGTGACTCTGTGCCTGTAATCCCCTGCATTTTGGAAGGCCAAGGTGGGAGGATCACTTGACATCATGAGTTCAAGATCAGCCTAGGCAATATAGTGAGATCTCATCTCTACAAAAAAATCAAAGAATTAGTCAGGTGTGGCGGCGCACACCTGTAGTCCCAGCAACTCGGGAGGCTGAGGCAGAAAGGTTACCCGAGCCAAAGAGATCAAGGCTGCAGTGAGCTGTGGTGATGCCAATGCACTCCAGCCTGGGTGACAGTGTGAGACTCCAACTCAGAAAAGAAAAAAGAGAAGAAAAAAGAAAAGAAAAGATGGCCAGGCATGGTGGGAGGTGGAGGCGAGAGGATTGCCTGAACCCAGGGGTTCAAGACCAGCCCGGACAACTTGTGAGACCTCGTCTCTACAATAAATCAAACAATTAGCTGGGCGTGGTGGTGCGCATCTGTGGTTCCAGTGACTTGGAAGGCTGAGGCCGAAGGATCGCCAGAGCCCAGCAGGTCAAGGCTGCGGTGGCCGTGAGTGTGCCACTGCACTTTATCCTGGGCAACAGAGTAAGACTCCGACTCAAAAAAGAAAAGAAAAAGAAGAGAAACGTGGACATTTGGAAAAGAACATGCTTTTGCTGGCATAATCACACTAAAAGTTTGCTTCATCTGCCTAAATCGGAAGTGTCATAGGAGCGGGTCATAGTTACCAGGAGTCCTCTGCTCTCCTTGTACTCTCTGAGGATGCTGCTGATGTTTTCCACAAAACCCGCCTGGGCGGCCCATCGGATATTGAAGTTCTCTTTCACAAAGAGCGCCTCCATTCTCAGGTTGACCAGTAAATGGTCAAGACAGTGTTGCTACGAGACACAAAAAAGACAGAGATGTGGTCACCTTGTTTCATGCCTAAAGCTGCAACAGACCGTTCACTCTCGTTCTTTTATTTTTATTTATTTATTTTTGAGTTGGGGTCTCGCTCTGTTGCCCAGGCTGGAGTGCAGGGGCATGCTGCTCACAGCCACTGCAGCCTCGACCTGCTGGGCTCAGGCCATCCTTCTGCCCCAGCCTTCCGAGTAGCTGGAACGACAGGCGTGTGCCACCACGCCTGGCTAATTTTTGGATTTATTGTAGAGACGAGGTCTCGCCAGGTTGCCCAGGCTGGTCTCGAGCTCCTGGGCTCAGGCAATCCTCTCACCTTGGCCTCCCAAAGTGCTGGGATTATAGGTGTGAGCCCCTGCACCCGGCCAAGAACTACCCTTTAAAACAAGCCTGAGGAGGGCACAGTGTGACTAAAATCTGTTGGTTTTTGCTGTGATGGAACTGGAATCTCAACCTGCTGTTTGAACTTTGAAAGAGGCCAAGGAAAATAATAACCAGTGTTTGAGCCAGGCATGGTGGCTCACTCCTACCATCTCAGCACTTTGGGAGGCGGAGGCAAGAGGATTGCCCGAGTCCAGGGGTTTGAGACCACCCTGGGCAACTTGACAAGACCTCATCGCTACAATAAATCACAAAAAAATTAGCTGGGCGTGGTGGCAGGTGCCTGTAGTTTCAGCTACTCGGAAGGCTGAGGTGGAAGGATCACCTGAGCCCAGCAGGTCGAGGCTACGGTGGCCATGAGAGTGCCACTGCACTCCAGCCTGGGCAACAGAGTGAGACTCCAACTAAAAAAAAAAAAAAAGCCCAAAACCCCAGTGTTTGTATAGTATTTTACATATCAAACAGCTTTCAAATGCTTTTCTGGTCACAGCCACTGAGGATTCTAAAAGACAACTGGAAAGAATAATAAGTTGCCTTCAAAGCCAAGCCTCGGACTCCATGTCCCTTGAGAGTTCATTTTATTTAGCCAGAACATGCCTGGTATTTTTTTTTTAAATAAATATTATTCAGGAAAGCAGTTAAAAAAAAAAGTCTCATATACTGACCGTTAAGTCCTTGATGAGGGAAGCATTTTCTTTAGGTAATTTCTGAATCTTCCCGGGGCCTGTAGTTTTACTGATACACTGTTGGAGGGAAACAGACATATTATTTGGTTTACCCAAAAGGCTTTATTTTATATAAAATGCAAATGAATGTTTATGTAATGCAATACAAGAATAGTTGCATCCCTGCCAGGTTGAGGAGACAAGGAGAAGGATGGCCTGGGCTCTGTACCCGGGAGCTCCCGGTGTGGAAAGGGCGATGGGTGTGGACACAGATCATGTGGAATGTTTGCAGCTCAGCAAAAGGGATTCTGTGATGTGGTCGAATGTCCGCCTGCCCCCGAGATTCTCACCCCCAAGGTGACGGTATTGGGAGACAAGACCTTTGAGAGGCAACTGGGTCCTCGGGGCAGAGCCATCATGAGCAAGATGAGTACCTTTATACAAGAGATTCCTTGGCCCTCTCTACCATGTGAGGATACAGCGTGAAGCCAACATCTATGAAGCCAAAAAGCAGGCCCCCACCAGACTCTGAATTGCCATTTTATTTTATTATTATTATTTTTTTGAGTCGGAGTTTCACTCTGACGCCCAGGCTGGAGTATAGTGGCATGCTCATGACCTGCTGGACTCAGGTGATCCTTCGGCCTCAGCCTTCCAAGTAGCTGGAACTGTGGGTGTGTGTCACCACACCCAGCTAATTTTTTGATTTATTGTAGAGGTGAGGTCTTGTCAAGTTGCCCAGGCTGGTCTCGAACTCCTGGGCTCAGGCAATCCTCTCACCTCCACCTCCCAAAGTGCTGAGATTACAGGCGTGAGCCACTGCACTCAGCTTACTTTTATTTTTAGAGATGGGATCTTGCTCTGTCACCCAGGGTGGAGTGCAGTGCCTGTTCACAGGCGTGATCATAGCTCCCTGCAGCTGGGAACTCCTGGACTCAAGTGATCCTCCTGCCTCAGCCTCCAAAGTGCTGGGAATGCAGTCATGACCCTCTGTGCCCAGCTAAATCTGCTTTGCTCTTGGACTTCGCAGCCCCCAGAGCTGTGAGCCGCAAATGTCTGTTGTTTATAAGCTACTTCGATTATGATATTTTGTTATAGCAGTTCAAACAGACCAAGACACTCTGGGAGTACAGAAGAGAGGTGCCTGTCCTGTGTGGGAGGTGGGAAGCAGGCAGGGAGGATGCAGAAGAAGCTATCTGAGCCAAACCTTAAAGATGAGTAGGGCTGGCCAGGAGGAGGCTTCCCTAGCTGGACTGGCTAGGTCACATGGCGGCTGCGTTGGCCGGGGCGGCCTGGGCTGAAGGTGGCAGCCCTCAAGAGCCCTTGGCAGTGGCCGGTGGGTCTAGTTAACTGGTTAACCTGACCATGCCAGTACTTTAGGCAAGTGTCTGTTGACACATTTAGTTCTTGGTGTATGGTTTGTGTGTGTTTGAGGCGCAATGGTCCCCTCTTCTCAGCCTGAGTCCTACGGCATCTTTCTTGCTTCTCTCCATGCACATGAAAGAGAAGGGCCATTGGGAAGTCATTTCTTTCCTTTTTTTTTTTTTTTTTTTTGAGTTGGCGTCTCACTCCATCGCCCAGACTGGAGTGCAGTGGCCACTTCTGGCCACCGCAGCCTCGACCTGCTAGGCTCCGGTGATCCTTCTGCCTCAGCCTTCCAAGTAGCTGGAACTACAGGCGCGCTACCACACCCGGCTAATTTTTTTGATTTATTGTAGAGATGAGGTTTCGCCTGCCCAGGCGGGTCTCGAACCCGCGGGCTCAGGCAATCCACTCACGTCAGCTTCCCAAGGCGGGAAGTCATTTCTTAAAAGCACACACTGCAAATGCAGGCTGTGAGTTTGGATTCTAAGGATATTCTGCGTTAGGCGTTATTCAGTGTTCAGTGTTAGCACAACTGATTGCACCGCTGTACTTTAGGGGGTAAAACTATTTCGGACATGCCATCCAAGGGATGGGATGAAACCACTGTACCTTGATGATGTCTTCCAGGGTGTGGCTGGACTCATCCACGGCGACCAGGTAGTGAGGCTTTGGCATGTGGTCGATTATGTTTTGTATCACTCTGCAACCCACAAGGAAAGTAATCACCCGAGGGAAAAGGTAAGAGAAACTAGAATTCACTGAGTGCCTCCCCCATGGGCCGGGCACAGTGTTTAGTGCTTTAATAAACTATCTCACTTGATTTCCAGCAAGGTGGGGGAAGGATTATGGCCTGGATTCTACAGAGGAGGGAGATGTTCCAGTTAAGTGACATTTCTCTGGCCGGAGAGCCCTTGTGGAAGTGGAGAGCTGGCCTTTGGAGTCAGATGCCCCTGGCTCTGGCCCGTCTCCTCCTCAGCAAACTGTGCTGTCTCCCTGCAAGAGGACCCCACCCAACTGGGCCTTGGCTTGTGAAGCTCTGCCTGCCAGAGGGCTCACATTGGCGCTTTGGGGTAGGTGTTTTATGAAGTGAGACACAGATTCAGACGAGTTGTGGGTCTTCAAGAAAGTCACTTAGCCAGCCGGGCGTGGTGATACCAGCACTTCGGGAGGCCGAGGTGAGAGGATTGCCTGAGCCCCGGGGGTTCGAGACCAGCCTGGGAAACTTGGTGAGACCTCGTCTCTACAATAACTCAAACAATTGCCAGGTGTAGTGGCACGTGCCTGTGGTTCCAGCTACTTGGAAGGCTGAGGCAGAAGGATTGCCTGAGCCCAGCAGGTCGAGGCTGCGATGCCCATGAGCGTGCCACTGCACTCCAGCCTGGGTAACAGAGTGAGACTCCAACTCACAAAAAGGAAAAAAGAAAGAAAGTCATTTAGCCACACAGCAACTGAGCCCAATTTCCTTGGCCTAACTACCAACATTTCCGAGTGTTTATCTCTGTGCTGGGTCTTTGCTGAGGGCCGCACAGGTGTGAGCCATTGAATTCTCACCACAACCCTATCGTGTGGATCCTATGACCGAAACCGCCTAGAAAAAATTAATCCAGGGCCATGGGCTAAAGTTAGTAGAAGAGACCTGAGCCCTGCAAGACGCCAGCGATGATTAGAAATGAACGAACCTGTTGTTCCTAAGTTTGTTTTTGTGACAGCCAAACTGCAAGAAAAGAGATGCCAACACGCCGGGGGGTGAATTTTCAAGCCCTTTGTTTGACGGGGGTCGAGAGCAGAGCAGGCTCACGCCAGGAAAACTCTCGACCCTGAATGGAGCAAGCAAGGTGTTTATAAAGGCCAAAACCGCAACTTCATCAGAGTTGGGTGAAATGCAAGCAGGAAATTTCAGTTAAAGAACAGAACAGATTGTCTTGAGCAGTTACAGAACAGCTTTTCTGGGTTTCCCGTCAAGCAGGATGTGATTTACTGCTTACTGGAAAGTTGGGGCAGTCATACGGAGGAGGGGTGAGAGGGGAACAGGCAAAATGGGGAATTCACTAGAACTGGAGTTACCACGGTTGGTTTGCTAACAGGCATTTCACTTTCACTTCACTAGAGGGCAACTGATTATGTCCATGCCCTGTGCCTGGGGAGAGGGAAGGAGCCCTCGGGGCTGATAAACATATTTTCCCTTAAACAATGGGCCTAAGGTCACAGAGAGCCTCTGGCGGCCTCCTGAAATAAAATGACCAGCCCAAGGGCACACACAGCTCTGATCTCCAAGGTTCCTCCTAAAACTGCCTCCAGGAGTTGCTGGACCGGCTTTACAGGTAGCAGGTCTAAAGCCTAAGAGTGGCATTCGTTCCACCTGTTTTCAGGCTTTGCACTCTGATGGCCCTGAGGCCGCACACAGGCCCAGAGCACACACCAAGAAGCTGGCTACCCCACAGCCTGGACTCCCTTCCAGAAACTGGCTCCGGTCACTGGAGACAGTGCTGACACCCCCATGATGTCATCTCCAACCAATCAGCAGTACCCATCTCTGAGCCCCTGCCTGTCAGATTGCTCCTTTATAAACCCAGCCTACAGTGCTCGGGGAGGCAGATGTGAGAAATAGCTCCCATCCTTCTTCCTTAGTTGCTTTGTGATACTGAACCCGTTCTCCACTGTAATAGCTGAGTTAGTCTTGGTTTTTCTGGGCAGTGGGTATAGGGATGCCGTCAGGCTGTCACGTGACTATCGCCATTAGTAACTCTCCCTAATTCACACAACTGGTGAGAGGCAGAGCAGGGATTAGGACACAATTTTTTCCAAAAAAATTGTTATGTTATTTATTTGTTGAGTTGAAGTCTCACTCTGTTGCCCAGGCTGGAGGGCAGTGGCCGCTCCCAGCCACCGCATCCTCGACCTGCTGGGCTCTAGCGATCCTTCTGCCTCAGCCTTCCAAGTAGCTGGAATTACAGGCATGTACTACCACGCCTGGCTAATTCTTTTTATTTTTCATTTTTTATTGTAGAGATGAGTTCCCGCCAAGTTGCCCAGACTTGTCTTAAATACATGGGTTCAGGCAGTCCTCTCACCTTGGCTTCCCAAAGTGCTGGGATAACAGGTGTGAGCCACCATGTCCGGCCTTAGAACAAAAAAATTTTTTTTAATTGTTACTTTATTTATTTATTTATTGAGTCAGTGTCTCATTGTTGCCCAGGCTGGAATGCAGTGGTACACTCATGACCACCGCAGCCTAGACCTGCTGGGCTCAGGTAATCCTTCAGCCTCAGCCTTCCAAGAAACTGGAACAACAGACACGCGTCACCACGCCTGGCTAATTTTTTGGTTTATTATAGAGATGAGGCCTTGCCAAGTTGCCCAGGCTGGTCTCGAACCCTTGGGCTCAGGCAATCCTCTCACCTTGACCTCCCAAAGTGCTGAGATTATGGGCGTGAGCCACTGCACCCAGCCTAGAACATAAATTAAAGATATCTGGAGAGAAACAACAGTGAATAGAGTCTGTCATGACAACTTGTCAATTCTTCCTGGATGTTAACTTTCTTTTATTTTTTGAGTCAGGCTCTTACTCTGTCACCTAGCCTGGAGTGCTGTGTCAAGAAAATTGCACTCCACAGCTTCAAACTCCTGGGCTCAAGTGATCCTCCCGCTTTAGCCTCCTGAGTAGCTGGGACTACAGGCACATGCCACCATGCCTAGCTAAGTTTTGTAATTTGGGGTAGAGACAAGATCTTGCTATGTTGCCCAGGCTGGTCTCAAACTCCTGGACTCAAGCAATCCTCCCACCTCAGCCTCCCAAAGTGCTGGGATTAGACATATGGTGTCTAGACATACTCATCTCATCTGGGACAAAGGAGTGAGAAGCTATGTTCCCAGAATGTACATTTCAAAATCTTTCTTTTCTGAAACTGGAGGGCATTGCCAGTCTGTTGATAAAGTTTCTAAGAAGTGAACCTGAACTTGCCACCAGAAACGTGGAGTTTTAGGTAGTGGACACGATGTCATTAGATGCAAAATGGAGACGACAGCGCCTTTTGCGTAAGGTTGCATAAAGAATAAACACATGGGAGGATCTCAGGTGCTAAAAAAGTGTCAGCCTACAGACAGCCACACGGACAGATTCTACAGATGTCATATCTGGGGGAGAATGCTTACCCTGCGAGATCGAGAACATGAATCGCTGGAATGACATTTGTTCCGTCACCAAACACTGGTAACGCAGGGACATCACCCAACCAAGCCATCTAAAAGAAAAAAGCAAAAGCATTTCCTCAGCTATCTGTGTACGACTTTTACAGCTCACACACAAATGCAAAGCCAGAGATAGCCAAGAGGGACTGTCTGTCTGCTGATGTAATTCCCTTTAGGGTACCTCTGTAAAAAATAAATGAAAAAATATTTTTTTTAGCAACAGAGTCTTGCTATGTTGCCCAGGCCAGTCTTGGACTCCTGACCTCAAATGATCCTCCCAACTTGGTCTCTCAAAGTGCTGGGATTATAGGCATGAACCACTGCATCTGGCTTTTTAAAATTTTTATTTTATTTTATTTTAGAAATGGAGTACAAATCAGGATTAGGTACACAAGTGGCCTCTATACAGGTAAAGTTTGGGCTCCCCATTGGTCCTCACTTCACCTGGTTCAAAATCAGGTATCCTTGGTGATATGTGCCTCCCCTCTCCTTCCTGCCCCTGGCAATGCCGCACTATGGCTTTTTTTTTTTTAATAATTTTTTCAGGCCGGGCTCGGTGACTCAGCCTGTCATCCCAGCACTTTGGGAGGCCGAGGCAAGTGGATTGCCTGAGCCCATGGGTTCGAGACCTAACCAGGCAACTTGGAGAGACCTCGTCTCTACAATAAATCAAAACTGAGTTGGGCATGGTAGCGTGAGCTTGTAGTTCCGGTTACTTGGAAGGCTGAGGCAGAAGGATCGCCAGAGCCCAGCAGGTTGAGGCTACAGTGCCCGGGAGCGTGCCACTGCACTCCAGTCTGGGCGACAGAGTGAGACTCCAACTCAAAAAAATAATAATTTTTTTAGATCTTTTGTAAAACAGTTAGATACATAGTGGAACCTTGGGAATGAAACGCTTTTCAAGAAATCTACAATCTCAGGTATACTTAGTATTCATCTGCACATTGTCTACACAGAGACATTTTCATACATAAGATGGTTGTTAATTCTCACAAAAAGAGAATTCAGTCAAATTTTAAAATTACCCCCACTCATGGGGTTGGAGATGGGGGAATAATTGTCATCAGTTCATAGATGAAATGCTTAGTGGAGAAAGTATTTTGCAGGAGGTTACACTCGTAGTGAAGCCTAAGCCTGGACTGAAACCCGTCTTCAGAGTCCAATCTTGTTTTTCCTCTCATTAAGTATTTTAGTAAGCTGGGCATGGGGGCTCACGCCTGTTATCCTAGCACTTTGGGAGGCGGAGGCAAGAGGACTGCCTGAGCCCAGGCCTTTGAGACCAGCCTGGGCAACTTGGCGAGACCTCGTCTCTACAATAACTCAAAACACGAGCCAGGCAAGGTGGCGCATGCCTGTATTTCCAGCTCTTTGGAAGGCTGAGGCAGAAGGATGGCCTGAGCCCAGCAGGTCAAGGCTGTGGTGGCTGGGAGCGTGCCACTGCACTCCAGCCTAGGTGACAGTGAGACTCCGACTCAAAAAATTAAAATTAAAAAAAAGGAAAAAGGGCTTTTGTGAGCATGACCCTGTTGGCCGTCATATCTCTTGTATAAAAAAGCAACCCAGTCAACCGCTTTGACTGCATTTGTTCCTTCAAGTCGTGCCTTCCTTCTTTGCACCCCTTAATTGAAAAAATCCCCCTGAGCCCGTCTCCGTTCTCACCATCATCAAGTCTGCTGCACCTGTCCCCTCTTGAACCCACTCCTACCTGTCCTGCCCAGTGCCAAAAAAATAATACACATAGGGGTCAGTTCCCAAGTCCCACCTGATCTTACAGTCTGCAGTGGTCGACACTATCGGCCATCCTTTCTTTCAAGAAACACTTTTCTCACTTGTTGTTTAATGCCCCCTGTGGCTGTCCTCTTACCTCCTGGGGACCCTTCCCAACCTCCTTTCCTGACTCGGTTCCATCTCACTGTGCCCACCAACACTGGAGAACCCCAGGACTCCACACCCATCACCAGGTGACGTCACCTTGTCCTACGGATGTGTATGCTGTTCCTGGCACGTGGTGGCACTTGTCTTGCTGTAACCGGGTCACGAGAAAACAGATTGCCCGCACAGCAAAAGGTCAGATTCTGAGTCCAGTAAAGGCCGGCGGTCGAGAGGGGGCATGCGCCACCAAATCTCTCGACCCCAAGTAAAACTTTCAGAGGTTTTTCATAGGCAAACTGAGGAATGACAGAGATACGAACATCTGGCTTTGGGTTAGGCAAGGGTGGGCAGGGGTAACAACTCAGATAAGGGGGGGGTACAGGGCTGTATTCCGATGACAGGCAAACTTTAAAAATGTTGCATCAGCCACCCACGGGTCTAAGCAAACAAAATGGAGTTTTAACAATTTTTAAACTAAAATCATTCCTATTAAACCTCAAACGTTTTGAACACTGCAGACACATCAAACACTTCAGTCTCGTGGATGAAAGAAGATACATCTTTTTCTCTGTTACACTGAGAATGGGAGAGGCATAGGCGAACGTGGTGGCCATCTTAGGGGGATGTGGTGGACACCGGGGGGGGGGGGGGAGGTGTGTGACACCATAGGGGGGTGTGGCGGACACCAAAGGGGCATGTGGTGGACCCTGTGCTCACCTTCATCTTCTGCCATCGTACTGACCTAGCCGCCTCCAGAAACCATCAAAAGCACCTTTGTGTCGCATATCCTTACTGTAGAAGACTTTTAAAACATCCACAGTCAGTGAAAAGTCATACCTTAAAAAAAGTGTGTAAGATGCCACCTTCCCCGCCATACTGAAGTCCAGCAGCGACTACGTAAGTGGCAAATTGTTTTACCTATTAGATAAAATACAGAAAAAAATATTGAACCAGATTATTATTATCATTACCATTATTATTATTATTGAGTCAGGGTCTCACTTTGTCGCCCTGCTGGGCTCAGGCCATCCTTCCACCTTCCAAGTAGTTGGAGCCACAGGCGTATGACACCACGCCTGACTAATTTTTTTTTTCATCGTAGGGATGAGGTCTTGCCAAGTTTCCCCAGGCTGGTCTTGAATCCCTGGGCTCAGGCAATCCTCTCGCCTCCGCCTCCCAAAGTGTTGGGATGACAGGCGTGAGCCACCACGCCCACCTTCGAACCAGATTGTTTTAGTACTTGAGATGAGTGCTTTAAAGAGCTCCGTCAGCTCTTTCTGCCTACCAAGGTACTGCTTAGCGTAGTAATAGCATCCACTAAAGGGGGAGAACGTCCCCCACTCTGTTTGGGAATGCCTCTGCCCCCAAGGAACGGAATAGGGACTCTGGACTTAAAGCCAGAGTATTTGTGGATACTTAATCCCTGTGAGCACTGTGCTGGGCACTGCAGGGCAGGAGGAGCTCTGAACATAGATAGTCCCTGCACGAGGCTCCAACTACCTAGTAGGAGAGGCAGAGACACAGAAAACCCAGGAATGTGGGGATGGGCTTTAACACCAGGATGTTACTTGACGTGGATTCCACCCTGGAGAAGTTTGGCACTGGAACACCTGGCCTCAGTGTTTAACCAGATAAGCTCAAAATATTCTCTTTATCACCGATATCATCCGTGACATGACGCTGGAGGATACGCCTTAGGTAAGCAGGGATGAGGGGCTTCCTGACCTTGAACCCTGACCTTGACCCCACCTTCCCAACCAGTCGCAGGCAACACTGGAAAACTAGGGACGTCTCCACCTGGGGCCAGCCCCTTGGAGAACTTAGGGGTGTCAGCAGTCAGAGAGCCGGGAGGGAGGCGGGGCCAGACCAACATGGCCACACCCTCCCCAACCCACCAATCAAAAAATCCGCCTGAGCTTCTTGAGGTGGGAGAAGGGGGTGGGTGCACGAAGACAGGAGCATATAGGAGGAATATGACTTAGAGACACTTCCTGGCAGAAACCAGAGGAATGGGAAGGCTGTGATCCATCCTTCCAAATTATTAGGCCTGAAAAAGGGGACATAGATGGGTGCAGTGGCTCACGCCTGTCATCCCAGCACTTTGGAAGGCTGAGGTGAGTGGATTGGATGAGCCTGCGGGTTCGAGACCCACCTGGGCAACTTGGCGAGACCTCGTCTCTCCAATAAATCAAAAATTAGCTGGGCATGGTGGCGCGCACCTGTGGTTCCAGCTACTTGGAGGGCTGAGGCAGAAGGATCGCCTGAGCCCAGCAGGTCGAGGCTGCGGTGGCCGTGAGTGTGCCATTGCTTTTCATTCTGGGCGACAGAGTGAGACTCCGACTCAAAAAAAGGGGCGGGGGGTGGGAACATAGCCACAAATATAGTAGAGATTCAAAAATCCTAAGAGAGACTTACGGACAACTTTATGCCAACTAAGTTGAAAATTTAGCCTAAAGGGCTCATTACTTGTTGCCAGACCCCTGTGAACTGCCTTCCCATAGTGCAAGACAGTCTTTCAGGCAAATTCTACCAAACATTCAGAGAATAAGCCCAATTCCACACAAATTCCAGAGAAAAGAAATGTTCCCAATTAATTGTATGAGGATAATAGAACCATGATATGAAACCAGAAAAAGGCAGCTAGTGAAAGGGAAAGTACAATGTCACTTGTCAACTAGAATAAAAATGCAAAAATCCCCAAAATAAAATTATTAAAGCAAATCCAGAAACATTTTTAAAAAAAATAGAGACAGGGTCTCATGTGTTGGCCAGGCTGGTCTCCAACTCCTGGCCTTAAGCAATCCTCCCGCCCCTGCCTCCCAAAGTGCTGGGATTACAGGTGTGAGTTACCATGCCCGGCCAAGAAAAAAACGTTTGAAACGATCATGACTAGAGTATATAAACATCAAAGGCCAGTGGGATAATTATCTATTTCAACAAATTTCATAAATTGCCGCTGGGGTTTGGTAGATTCTCTTCCCTGGAGATCATATACAGTATTCAATGACACAATGATTTCGGTGACTTTTGCAAAAACGTATTGGCAATTCGAAATACTAAAGTAAAAAATAATTATATTTTTAAATACAATGTTTTGAAATACTCTAAATAATCAGTGTGACTCATGTAAAGATGGAAGCCAGGCTTGGTATTAGGCAATTCAGAACCATTTGGGCAACTTGTATAATTATTACAAACTCCTTTTTGTCTCAAAATACTAAATAAGTTCACATTTTTGTGTATGTAATTGTGAATAAAATATAAATGTCCTGACCACATATGTGTTAACAGTAGGTAACCACTTGACAACCAACCCTGGGAGTGCAGGAACCCCGTCTGTCTTGTTCAAGGATATAAGGCCAACTCTTTTCTTTTTTTTTTTTTAGAATCAGAGTCTCACTCTGCCACCCAGGCTGGAGGGCAGTGGCACGTTCACAGCCACCACAACCTCGACCTGCTGGGCTCAGGTGATCCTTCCGCCTCAGCCTTCCAAGTAGCCGGAACCACGGGTGCGCGCCATCACCCAGCTAATTTTTTGATTTATTGTACAGACAAGGACTCACCAAGTTGCCCAGGCTGGTCTCGGACCCGTGGGCTCAGGCAATCCTCTCGCCTTGGCCTCCCACAGTGCTGGGATGACAGGCGTGAGCCACCGTGCCCGGCTGTGAGGCCAACTCTTGATCACAGTGCCTGGCACATGATAGGGTCTAATTGGATGTTTGTTGTATGAATGTGTTAAATGATTATTTGCAAGGTTCTATCTACCAGATGAAAACATTAGGATCATCAATAAACAAGGATGTGCAAATTGACCTGATCAGCATCATCTTATTAAGCAGTGATTAAGAAAGCTGGAGATGGCCGGGCTTGGTGGCTCAGCCTGTCATCCCAGCGCTTTGGGAAGCCGAGGTGAGTGGATTGCCTGAAGCTGCAGGTTCGAGACCTGCCCGGGCAACTTGGTGAGACCTCGTCTCTACAATAATTAAAAAACTAGCCGAGCGTGGTAGCGCACGCCTGTGGTTCCGGCTACTTGGAAGGCTGAGGCAGAAGGATTGCTGGAGCCCAGCGGTGGCCGGGAGTCTGGGCGACAGAGTGAGACTCCAACTCAAAAAAAAAAAAAAAAGCTGAAGATAGAAAGAATACATTTTGACAATGACATTTTGATTTTATCGCTTAATCGAGTTTGATGTTCTTTCAATAAAAAAGATACTAAGAGAATAATATTTCTCCATTTTAGACTATTATTCACCTAAGTTTTGTGTGTAGGATCACACGTTCTCAATCAGTAAATTAGACATAAATGGAAAAGAACTCATGGATTTTTAATCAAATAACATAGACCAAGGAGCTGGACGAAATCCAGAACTTCTAAGCTGGCCCCTTTATTTTATTGATTGATTTCAGCCTCCAATGTTTAACAACTTGGCTGATGCTATAAATGAATGGGTATAAAAAGGGTTCAGATTCCTAATTCCATGTTGCTTCCCTCAAATATTTTTTGCTCATGGTGTTTGTATTTCTAAAGTAAATGCGATTTTTCATTTTTTTATTTTATTGCTAGACGGGTAATGTGCCCACGTCGTAACAAGGTTTAAGGGTGGCACACCTCACACAGGCGCGTGCGAACACCCAATCGTCTCGCCGCATGAACTGCAAAAGGACCATAAATGTGGTTTTTGTAGGACAAAGTTCCTGTTGTAATATCCTCTGTGACCACTAGGCGTCACCTTCGAACGATCATTGCATGTCCGTGACCGCCAGTCCTCTCAAGGTGGGGGGGGTCTAAGTTCTCTAAAAGGAAACGGGAGTGAAAGGAGTGGGGCCAACTTCACGGAGCTTTGGGGATGGTAGGAGGCACTCAGGGAGGACACGAGACACCACAGGTAAAACATGCATCAGGGCACTAATTCCTCTATTCTGATAAGTCACAAAAGAAGCAACATAACTGAGCCGGGTGGGGTGGCTCACGCCTGTCATCCCAGCACTTTGGGAGGAAAAGGCAAGAGGATTGCTCTGAGCCCAAGGGTTTGAGACCAGCCTGGGCAACTTGGCAAGACCTCGTCTCTACAATAAATCAAAAAATTAGCTGGGTGTGGTGGCATGAACCTGTGGCTTCAGCGACTTGAGAGGCTAAGGCGGAAGGATCGTCTGAGCCCAGGAGGTTGAGGCTACGGTGGCTGGGAGCGTGTAGCCTGGGAGACAGAGTGAGACTCCGACTCCAAAAAAAGAAAGAAAAAAAACAAAAAATAATTTGATGATAGACATACGACAAGGTGATGGACTTTGCTTCAGCGGGAGGCGAGTGAGCTGTTAGTGTGTCTGTGACCTTTCCAGCTGTGGGTAATGTCTCAATAATCAGTGCCCAGCCAGGCGCGGTGGCTCACACCTATAATCCCATAATCTTTGGGAGGCTGAGGCGAGAGGATTGGCTGATCCCACGGGTTCAAGACCAGCCCGGGCAACTTGGCAAGGCCTCATCTCTACAATAAATAATAAAATAAACAAAATTAGTCGGGCAAGGTGGCACGTGCCTGTAGTTCCAGCTACTTGGAAGGCTGAAGCAGAAGGATCGCCTGAGCCCAGTAGGTCGAGGTTGCGGTGGCCATCAGCGTGCTACTGCACTCCAGCCTGGATGACAGGGTGAGACTCCAACTCAAATAATAATAATAATAATAATAATCAGTGCCCAAGGAAGTGTCAATCTGAACGCTATTGAGTGATGGGGTTTGGAGTCAGGAGAAAAACATGAAAAACAAGCCCCATGGGCTTTGGGGGCAATGGCTCCATCCGAATTACAGCTCCGTGACTCAAGCTACTGCCCTGGGCACCCTTGGCACTGCCATGGGGACTGTGACCTTGCTGGCCATTTCCTTTGTTGAAAGGGGTGGATCAGAAGAGGCTGAGAAGAGCTCCTAGGTGATCTGGAACCCCTAGCTGTGCGCCCTTGGGCAACTCAAACTCTGGGAGCCTTTGTTTCCTTATTTGTAGGATGAGGTAACACACACTATTTTTTTTAGTTGAAGCTGCCACTCAGGCTAGAGTGAGTGGCACGCTCCCGGCCACCGCAGCCTTGACCTGCTGGCTCAGGCGATCCTTCCGCCTCAGGCTTCCAAGTAGCTGGAAGCACAGGTGCGCACCACCACGCCCGGTTGATTGTCTGATTTGTTGTAGAGACCAGGTCTCGCCATGTTGTCCAGTCTGGTCTCGAACCCCTAGACTCAGGCAATCCTCTCGCCTCCACCTCCCAAAGTGCTGGGATGACAGGCGTGCGCCACTATGCCTGGCTACCAGGCACTTTTCAAAGGCATTTTAAGAAACAAGGGAGACAGAGTCTGAGGACAGGGGAGTGTGGTCCTTCCCCTCCCCACCCCAGCTCCCAGTTATTTGCCTCTTCTGAGCCAAGAGTGTCTTCAAGCCCACAGACCCCTTTGCGAGCGAGGGCTGGAGCCCGGATGGACACCACCAGGGCTTTCCCCCAAGGCCAGCCGCTCCTGAATGAGCCTGAAGCCCAGAGACCAGCATGTGTGAACAACAGGAAACCAAACCAAGAGATGTCTGAAGGGCCGAGATGGCAGGAATGTCCCAAGATTCCAGACTCACATTTTTTCCAAATTTGAGAACCAGTTTTTCTGCATTGATGTGGTCCAGAAAATTAGGGTGAGGCCTTCTCCTTCGATAATCCTCCTCCGTAAATGGGACCTCAGAGTCCTCCTGTAAGAGAAGAAAGCCACTGGGGGCATTAGAGAGATGCAAAACTGCTAGGCCCAAGGACACACTCCTAGGAGGAAGCGTCACACTACTGCTTGTTTTCATACTGATGTCGTTTTATTTAAAATGCTCTTGGTTGGGCACGGTGGCTCACGCCTGTCATCCCAGCACTTTGGGAGACCGAGGCAAGAGGACTGCCTGAGCCCACAGGTTCGAGACCAGCCTGGGCCACTTGGCGAGACCTCGTCTCTACAATCAATCAAAAAATTAGCTGGGTGTGGTGGTGCGTGCCTGTGGTTCCAACTACACGGGAGGCTGAGGTGGAAGGATTGCCTGAGCCCAGCAGGTCGAGGCTGTGGTGGCCGTGAGCGTGCCACTGCACTCCAGCCTGGGTGACAGAGTGAGACTCCAACTCAAATAGCTAGCCAAGTTTTATAACTTAAACTTACTCTAAACACAATTAATTTTTTTTTTTTGACGAGGTCTCACCAAGTTGCCCAGGCTGGTCTCAAACCCCTGGACTCAGGCAATCCTCTCCCTCTGCCTCCCAAAGTGCTGGGATGACAGGTGTGAGGCACCGCACTCAGCTTCACAATTAAACATTTAAATTTCTTATTTTGTTTTGTAGTGATGGTGGCAGGTTGTCACTGAGATTCCAGAAAGGTATTAAAAAAACTATTTTTTTTTTTTTTTTTTTAGTTGGAGTCTCATTCTGTTGCCCAGGCTGGAGTGCGGTGGCACGCTCACAGCCACTGCAGCCTCGACCTGCTGGGCTCAGGCGATCCTTCTGCCTCAGCCTCTAAGTAACTGGAACTATAGGCATGAGCCACCACACCTGGCTAAATTTTTTTTTAATGTATTGTAGAGATGAGGTCTCACTAAGTTGCCCAGGCTGGTCTTGAATCCCTGGGCTCAGACAATTCTCTTGGCTTGGTCTCCCAAAGTGTTGGGATAACAGGTGTGAGCCACCACTCCCAGCCTATATTAAAATAAAAAGTAGTGTCATCCTAAGCCACTTGGCTCAAATCATAGGAGAGGGACAGTAGCCAGACTAGATAGAGGGTAGGAGTAGATTCCAACAAGGCATTTAGAAAATTCTCCATCCTCTGGGACATAGTAAAGAAATCAGGGCCAAGGGATCATTTGATGAAGTAGACTAATGACCGGTGGAATGACCCTCTCCAAAATGAACTGAGGGAATGACGTGATGTTAACTTGGAGGGATGGCCCAGGGCTTTGTTACCAGCCCTGCCCTGTCCAACATTTCTCGATAATTTGGCTAAGTACACAACTTCCAGGCTTAACAAATTTGAGGAGGACATGAAGCCAGGAGAAAGGACATGACCATATTCCAGAGAAAGCTTAAAAACCTAGGACATGGTTAAGTCAGACCTGGAGAAATGTGAAAAGAGCCTCAGCAAATGATACCACATGCCAGATACTAACACCTCACGAGAGTCCTTTGAGATTGGTACTATTACTGACACCGTTGTTATAGATGAACTCACCAAGCCGCCAAGATCACCAGCCAGTAAGTGGCAGGATAAGCTCTAAACACTAGCCCGGATCCTTAACAGTAAACTCCCTTCTCATCACAGGATTATGAATGACTTCCGCCTCCAGAAAACACAGATTAGGCATTAGACACTATGATGGCTCAATGGCCTACTCCTGGCTCCTTAAATTTAAGTCCATCCACTGCCTGTAGTAAGTAAATATTCTTTTTTTTTTTTTTTAATTCAATATTTTTTATTATGGTATTGTGGGGTACAGTTAAGGGTTGGGTATACAAAAATGCTTCGTTCAGGGACCCTTGTTGATAAGAGGTGTCTCCCCATAGTAAATGTTCTTATAATAGCCTCTGCCCTGGTCTCCCTAAATCCAGTGCACCATGCTGTGGGCCAGAATGGTGGTGAGTCATCTCAGATCTTCAGTCTTATCATACAAGCAGGGAGGATTTTTTAATACATTTTATGTACCAGAAAACTGAGTTTCAAGGTCAGCTCATTTGTCCCAGGTCTTCCTGCCTCCAGATCCTGAGTCTATTTCCCATATTATGAGAAGGTAATCATAGCCAGACTTTGTAGACATGACTTTTGTTTGGCCTATACAAACTGCTGTGGGGGTGTTTCTATAAACAGGGAAGGACTGTGCAAACAGTGTCAGGTTGGAAGCGAAGGATCACCAACCCTGTTAGGAAGCAGGAAAGAGCTGGAGTTTGGGCTGCCTGGCCCCGGGCTGACCCAGTATCTGTCCGAGGAGGCATGCAGAGACCTTCCTCCCCAGTGATGCTGCAGCAGTGTTGACCATTACTCAGTAATGACAAATCAGGAGTCCCTAGGAAGGAGGGATCAGGATGTATACCTTCCAGCAAGCCAGGATCAAACCAATAGGCTCTTTGAAGCATTCAAAGCAACTGAATCTCAGTGTTAAAATTATTAATCCCCCATTGCTGATACTAAAACAACAAGCCATGAAAACAACTACCAGTTACTATTCTGATCTTCAGTCATAGTGGGCTGTTATTCAAAACAATCTTGCTGCTAAAAATAATTAAAATGTAGATGAAACAAAATATCTTCTGAAAAGCAATGAAGAGGGCTCTGTCTCTGATAATGGTGGAGGAGCACTTACTCATCCAACCCTTCAGCAAATGATAACTATAAATTATCGGTAAAGGGCCGGGCTCGGTGGCTCAGCCTGTAATCCCGCGTTTTGGGAGGCTGAGGTGAGTGGATTGCCTGAGCTCGTGGGTTCGAGACCCACCTGGGCAGGCGAGACCTCATCTCTACAATAAATTTTTTTTAAGAAATAGCAACCAAACTCAGGAGAAAATGGGGAGAAGTTGCAGTTACAAGGGAATGGCACTGGGTGAGTTTCCCATTTGCATGACTTTTGTCTGAGGGTAGGCCCCAGTGGATACCATGTAAAACTTGGATAGAAACCTGCAATCTGGCAGGGCACGATGGCTCAAGCCTGTAATCCCAGCACTTTGGGGGGGCCGAGGCAAGAGGGTTCAAGACCAGCCTGGGCAACATGGTGAGACCTTGTTTTTATGATAAATCAAAAAATTAGCTGGGCATGATAGCGCACACCTATAGTTCCAGCTACTTGGAAGGCTGAGATGGAATGATCGCCGGAGCCCAGCAGGTCGACGCTGGGGTGGCTGTAAGTGTGCCACTGCACTCCAGCCTGGGTGACAGAGTGAGAGTCCAACTCAAAAAAAAAAAAAGCCTACAATCTTACTGACTTCAAGAACCAAAAGAAAGGGCTCAGAATGACCCTGGCACCTAAAAAATAAGGGGATACGCCCCCGAAAGGAGAAAGGGAGTCTCACATTTAGTGTATAAGCTCTGCCAATTTCTGTGTCCTAAAATACACACTCATAAAGCAGACTCCAGGCAGCCCAACTAAGGCTAAAAGAACGAAAGGGAAATTTTATCTGCTGCACATCAAAGGGGAATCAAAATTTTTGTTGTTGTTGGCATCTCACTCTGTCGCCCAGGCTGGAGTGCAGTGGCATGCTCACGGCCATCCCAGTGTCAACCTGCTGGCCTCTGGCAATCCTTCCACCTCAGCCTTCCAAGTAGCTGGAACTACAGGCGCATGGTACCACACCTGGCTAATTTTTTATTTATTGTAGAGAGGAGGTCTCACCAAGTTGCCCAGGCTAGTCTCGAACCCATGGGCTCAGGAAATCCACTCGCCTCGACCTCCCAAAGTGCTGGGACTACAGGCTGAGCCCCTAAGCCAGGCCAGGAATCAAAATTTTAAGTCTGAGTTCAGCCAAGTGGAATGCTTGCTTTAATATGTATATTAATATATTAAATATATACATATATATATTTACCAGACTTTCTACAATGTATTCACAATGTCCAGGATCTAATTCAAAATTACTACACGTGAACAAGAAAATGTGATCCATACTCAAGATAAGAGACAATTAGTGGAAACTGACTTCAAGATGGTCCAGATGCTAGAATTAACATTCAAGATTTTAAAATTAGCTATAAAACTGTGCTCCAGGATATGAAGAAAAATATGTGCCAGACATGGTGGCTCACATTTACAATCCCAGCACTTTTGGAGTCCAAGGCAGGAGGATTTCTTGAACCCAGGAGTTCAAGACCAGCCTGGGCAACATTGCAAGACCTTGTCTCTACAAAAAAATAAAAAATTTAGCCAGGCACGTTGGTGCACACCTATAGACTCAGCTATTCGGGAGGCTGAGGTGGAAGGATTGCCTGAGCCCTTGAAGTTGAGGCTGTTGTGAGCTGTGATCTTGCCACTGCACTCCAGCCTAGATAACAGAGACCCCCCGACTCAAAAAAAAAAAGACGTTCATAATGAGCGAACAGGAATTGTCAGCAGAGAAATAATCACCAAAAGAATCAAAAATTCTAGAACTGAAAAATACAGTATCTTAAGTAAGTTCATTAGATGGGATTAACAAGCACATTAACAGATTAAAGAATCATTAAGCTTGCAATAGAGCCACAGGTAGCAAACCTCTTCTGTGAAGGACCAGATAGTAAATATTTGCAGCTTTATGGGTCAACAGTCTCCATTACAACCGCTCATCTCTATGGAGACTGTATAAATGAAGGAGGATAAACAAATTTAGCCTAGGGCCATGGTTTCCCAAGCCCTGAAATTGAGCAACAGACATTATCCAATCTGAAAAACAGAATGATATTGAAAAAATGACCAGAACCTCATTTATTCATGGGACAATGTGAAGCAGTCTGACATACATATGGTTGGAGTCCCAGAATGAGGGAAGAAGAAGAAGGAGACAGAAAATATTTGAAAAAATAATGGCCAAAGTTTTCTAAATTTGGAGAAAGAATCAAGAAGCACAGCACATCCCAAGTAGGATAAATACAAGAATATCATACCCAGGGACTTCATAGTGTAGAAACTAAAAATAAAAAATCTTGAAAGCAATAAGGAAAAAATGACACATTGCACAGGGAAATAATACAATTATACAAATTTCTGGATTTAATAGGAATTAGATTTACCACATTAATTAAAACAGAATATTATATGTGTGTGTGTGTGTGTATGTGTATGTATGACAACAGACAATAGGCAATGCTGGACAGTGATCTTTGAGAGAAGGGAAATTAATAGGAATAGTGTATAGTTGTCCCAACTTATTATCTCTTTAGAGTTTCAAGGCCATGGAGCAGAGAGGACAAACCTAAATAGAGCTCAGATTTCCTTAAATTAAAGATAGAGAGTTTAGAGTTCAGTGAGACCAAGATGCCTAAAGCTGTAAGACAGAGTGAAAGAGAAAGATAATTTCAGAGAGAGATAGGGGTAAAGGGAAAGAGAGAAAAAGATCACTGGAGAGCTGTAAAGGTTCACTATGACTTTTAGCACATTTGTATAAGAAACTACTGAAAACAAGGAGAAAAATACCAGAAAAGAGCAGGCAGGATAATCCACAGAGCTCATACAGGGCCAGGAATATTTCATACTCCCAACACCAGAATTAAAATACCTCCTAAACATGAGGCATCAAGTAGAGTTCTCAGAAAGATACTGTCTCAGTAGTAGGGGCAAATTAGCTACCCATAGATGAAAGGATGTTTTGGGTCCATCTAACAAAGCTTAAAAGCAATTCATCCGGGAGCGGCCACTGCACTCCAGTCTGGGCAACGGAGTGAGACTCCAACTCAAAAAAAGAAAAAAGCAATTCATGAAAGGAGCCACCATTCTCAAGAACAAAAAAATATTTAAAGGAGCACAATACAAATACTCAACAATTAAAAATTCACAATGTCTGGCCTCCAATAAAAAATTACCAGGCATGTTAAAAAAAAAAAAAAAAAAAAGCAGGGGAATGTGATCCTAAGGGGAGAAAAAGCTCCCAATAGGAACAAACCCATAAACTATTCAGATGATAAAATTAGTAGACAAGGGAGTTTAAAGAGTATAAATACATTCCACATATCAAGAAAATTAAGGAAACCATAAGCATAACAAGGAAATAAAATGGAAAATATAAAGAAAACCCAGGTCAAAATTCTAGAGATAAATATTGTATCTGAGACTTAAAATACACTGGATGAGAGTAACAGAACACTTGACATCACAGAATAAAAAATTAGTGAACTTGAAAACAGAGCAATAGAAACTATCCAAAATGAAACACAGGGAGAAAGACTGGGGGAAAACAGAGCATCAGTGAGCTGTAAGACACCATTGTGTAACTTAACTTACATATAATTAGAGTGCCAGAGGAGAGAGGGAAATGAAAAAGAAAGTATTTAAAGATAAATTTTTTAAAGTTTTCAAACAAAATTTATTAGTGAGAAAAAGAGAAGAAGGAAGAAGAAAGATTCGTGGCAGAAAAAAATACCACTAAAGACCAATTTTTTATCTAAATATTTCTTCAATTTTGGAGAAAGCAACAAGTCCACAAATCCAGAGTGTTCAATGAACCCCAAGTAGAATAAATATGAGGAAAGCCACACCAAGGGACATCATAACCAAATTGCTTAAAATGATAACAAAAAAAAATTACAAGAAGTCAGAGGATGAGAAAAATACAAACAAATGTGAAAATAACAGCAGACTTCTCAGAAAAAATGCAAGCCAGAGGCCAGGCATGGTGGCTCACGTCTGTAATCCCAACACTTTGATAAGCCAAGGCAGGAGGATTGCTTGAGTTCAGGAGTTCAAGACCAGCATGGGCAACATAGCAAGACCTCATCTCTACAAAAAATAGAAAAACTAACCAGGTATGGTGGCACATGCCTGTAGGCTCAGCTACTCAGTAAGTTGAGGCAGAAGAATCACCTGAGCCCAGGAGGTCGAGGCTGCAGTGAGCCATGATTGTGCCACTGCACTCCAGCCTGAGCTACAGAGGTGAGACCTTGATGGAGAGGAGATGAAAGGAGGTGAGAGGATGGGAGGGGAGGGGAAGATAAGCCCAAAGCTAGTAGAAGGAAGGAAATAATAAAGATCAGAGAGGCGATTACAAAGTAAAAAATCACAAAAATAAATAAAACCAACAAGAGTTTGTTCTTTTTTTTTTTTGAGTTGGAGTCTCACTCTGTCGCCCAGACTGGAGTGCAGTGGCCGCTCCCGGCCACCGCAGCCTCAACTTGCCGGGCTCCGGCGATCCTTCCGCCTCAGCCTTCCAAGTAGCTGGAACTACAGGCGCGCGCTACCACGCCCGGCTGATTTTTTGATTTATTGTAGAGATGAGGTCTCGCTTGCCCAGGCGGGTTTCGAACCCGCAGGCTCAGGCAATCCACTCACCTCAGCCTCCCAAAGGCGCGGGATTACAGGCTGAGCCACCGAGCCCGGCTTCCCTCTATGTTATTCTATGTATCTCCTACATCTGGCTGTTCCTATGTTATATCCTTTTATAATAAACAGGTAGTCTAGTAGCTCTGTGAGCTGTCTTAGCAAATTATCAAACTTGAGGAGAGGGTAGCGGCAACCTCTGATATTATAACCAGAAGGTCAGAAACAAAAGTGACAATCTGGATTTGCCATTGGCATCCAAAGTAGGGGAGCATTCTTATCAGACTGAGCCCTTAACCTGTGGGGTCTGCGCTAACTCTAAGTAGATAGTGACAGAAGTAAATTAAATTATAGGACACCCAGAAAAAAAACCGCACACATTTGATGGCCAGGGGAATTTTGTGAGTGTAGATGGAAAAACAGTTTTTCCTTACAACATGTCATTGTAAATTGGTCCAAATACACAGAAAGTACAACACACATAGTGAACCCTGTATAGGCTATGGAGTTTGGGGATGATGAGCGTCATTGCAGGGTCGTTGACTTTGTACCACATGATGCAGGATGTTAACAGTACAGGAGGCTGTGCGTGTGTGGAAGCGGGGGTTGTAAGCCATATCTCTACAAATGCCTCTTAATTTTCTTGTGAACCTAAAACTCCTTTAAAAATTAATGGTTTTTTTGTTTTTTTAAGAATCAGCCATTTCCAGCATCTTGGGTGATGGAACACAAAGCATCCCTGCATTGTGAAGTCTGTCTCTGCAGCCAGACAGCCCCTTCCCCAGAAAAAGTCATCCCAAGACACTCAAGGGAAGATCAGTTAAGCTAGAGAGGCAGTAAAGGATGAGCCCAAGGGAATTGGACAAGGTTGTCAGTCAAACCTCTTCCTACAAAAGTGGTAATTAAGCCACAAAAGGCTGCAAGAAAGGATAAATCTTCAGGCAAAAAAAATCAGGAACAAAAGGTAAAAGGGAAGCAAAAGGACAAAGTGGCCAACCAAGAAACTGAAGAAGTCTCACTCATAAAAACAGAGAAACTGAAAACTAGTAGAATCCAGCCTCTGATGAAAGCGAGAAAGAAGCCAAATCTGATTAACATCCTATACTAAATCTTATCTGTGGGCCTGAGTCTGCCTTATTTTTCAATCCAGAGAAATAGTTTACTATTTTGTAAATGCAAGCTTCCACAGTTCTAGAAACACATTTTTAAGAAAGTGGGAGTCCCATATCATACTTTTATCTTAAACATATGTAGATAATTGGAAATTCTTTTTTGAAGAAGTCAAAGCAAGGGCTGGTTGTTTATTTTTCTGAACAACCAGAAAATAGTGGGATGCTGAAATAAGAGAGGCATTGAATGTTTAGTTAATATTCCATAAGTTGGTGGAGCAGAGTTTTTATATCCTATAATACCAAGCAAAGGAAATGGCTATTTGGAATCACCATCATGGATTTAATAAGCCATAAAACATTTTAGGGAATATATGCAGAGGAACTCAACAAAAAAGATACCTGCACACATACATATGTTTGTTGCAACTCTATTCACAATGGCAAAAACACGGAACCAACCATTCTGCCCATTGAAGCTAGACTGGATTAAAAAAAAATGTGGTACATATTCACAATGGAATATTATGCAGCCACAAAGAAGGACAAACATATGGACTTTGCAGCAACTTTGAGGGATTTAGAGTAAATCACACTCAGTGATCTATCACAGAAACAAAGAACAGAGTACCATATGTTCTCACTCATAAGCGAACCTTGAACAATTATCATAATACTATAAGAAAGGGATTGACAGCAGTGGGAAACTGCCAGGGGAGGGAGGGGCATACCTCATCAACAAGGGTACCTGCACAAGGAATATGTGTATACCTACCCCTGAATTGTACCCCACATCTTTAAAATAAAAATAAAATAAAATAAAAACAAAAAACAGTTTAAATTCCTTAATTTCTATTTCCAAGTTTTATGTTTGTAGAATTTTGTCTTACAGAAAACTGCTCCCAGATCTTGGATCCCTGACAGAACTGGTTACTCTCTATGACATATTAGGTAACGGTGGTCCAGTTTGTTTGTTAATGTGTTGTGAATGACTGAGATTTTCGAGCATATAGTATATATGGTGCTAAAGTGTAAATTAGTGGGGCTTAAGATCTCAGAATTTATTGACATTGGAAGATACTAGTACTTCTTGTTATCTTCATAAATTGCCTTCAAAATTTAAGCTCGTATGTCACTGAAATAACTGTGCAGAAAGGATTACAACTACAAGGCCTTTTAGAGTTTCATTACTTATATCAAGAATTGTGTACAAATTGTTTATAATGTCTGAGTATTGATGCTCAAACAAAAACTAATAAAATCTCAGATTGTGAAAAAAATTTCAAAAATTTCATCAAGAATATAAAACACTTGAAATACTTAACAAAATATGTGTAAGACCTACATACTGAAAACTACAAAAAAAGTGCTGAAATTTCAGAAGACTTAAATAATTGAAGATACATAATATCATTGAATTAAAATACTTAACGTTAACCAGGCTCGGTGGCTCAGCCTGTAATCCCGCGCTTTGGGAGGCTGAGGTGAATGGATTGCCTGAGCCCGCGGGTTCGAGACCCGCCTGGGCAACTTGGCGAGACCTCATCTCTACAATAAATCAAAAAATCAGCCAGGCACGGTGGC
>CAUYQG010235323.1:0-21359 GCA_963574415.1 Tarsius wallacei | reverse complement strand
TGAAAATGTGGCTACATTAATATTAGATAAAGTAGAGTTTACAGCAAAGATTATTACTATGGACAGAGAAGGACATTACATAGTGATAAAAGTGTTAACTCTGCTGGGCTCGGTGGCTCAGCCTGTAATCCCTCGCCTTGGGAGGCTGAGGTGAGTGGATTGCCTGAGCCCGCGGGTTCGAGACCCGCCTGGGCAACTTGGTGAGACCTCATCTCTACAATAAATCAAAAATCAGCTGGACGTGGTAGCGCGCTCCTGTAGTTCCAGCTACTTGGAAGGCTGAGGCGGAAGGATCACCAGAGCCCAGCAGGTCGAGGCTGTGGTGGCCGGGAGCGGCCACTGCACTCCAGTCTGGGTGACAGAGTGAGACTCCCACTCAAAAAAAAAAAAAGTGTTAACTCACCAAGAAGAAATAGCAATCCTAAATGTGTCAGCACTGGTCAACTGAGCTGCAATATATGTTAAAGAAAAATCTGACCAAACTGAATAAAGGTAAAGACAAATTCACAATTATAATTGGAGAATTTAATACTCCTTTCTCAGCAATTTATAGAACAACTTGACAGAAAGTCAGAAAGGATATAGACAAACTCAATAATATCGTCAACCAACAGGATCTATTGACATTTATAAAACATTTCCCCTTACATAGGTGAAATAGACATTTTCTTAACACTTACAGAATAATAGACTATATATGGATAGGCTATATCCTGGGCCAAGAAGACCTGTATACATTTAAAAGACTGGAAATCATGCAGTGTTTCTTCCTAAACACCATGGAAGTGAGCAAAACATCAAATAACAACAATGTAACAGAAAACTTTCCAGAAACTTGGAAACAAAACACCACATTTATAAATAATCCTTGGGTAAAAGAAAAAGTCAAGAGGGAAATAAAAAAATATTAAAATGAATCAAGATACAATACTTCAAGTGTATGGAGTGTAGCTAAATCAGTGTTTAGGTGGGAAACTTATAGTACTACGTGCTTTCAAAAAATAAGCAAAAAAGGTCTTCAAATTAATAATCTAAGATTCAAATTAATGATCTAAAAATTGAAAAAGAAGAACAAAATAAACCCAAATCAAGTAGAAGAAAATAAATAATATATCTAAGAGCAGAATTCAATGAAATTGAAAACATAAAACAACAGGGAAAAAACCTCTAAAACACAAAGCTTGTTCTTCAAAAAACTAATAAAATTAAAAATCTCTAGATCTGACAGATATAAAAGGGAGAAGATACAAATTACTAAATCAGGATAAATGGTGTATCATTACAGACCCTGCAGACAGAAAAAAGATAATAAGAAAATACTATGAACACTCTACATACATGCATCTGACAACTGAGATGAAATTAATTCATTTTTTGAAAAGTACAAACTACCCCAACTAACCAATATGAAACTGATAATCTTAATTAGCCCTATAGCCATTAAGAAAATGGAATTTATAATTTAAAAACTTTCATCTAAAGAAGTCACCAGAGAGTTCACTAAATGTTTAAGGAAGAATTAACATCAATTCTATACAATTTCAGAAAATAGGTGTGGAAAGAATACTTCCCAATTTATTCTATGAATCCAGTATTGCTCTATTAATACAGGCAAATAAGCATAGCATACAGAAAGGAAAATTATAGCCCAATATCTTTTACTAATAGAAATGTAAAAATCTTTAACAAAATATCAGCAAATAGGATTCAGCTATATGTATAAAATTGTACACAATGATCAAGTGGGTGTATTACAAGTCTACAGGAGAAAAATCATAGGTTCACATACATTAATGAACAAAAAGAATTTGATAAAATTAAACATCTATTCATAATTTAAAAAACCCAGAAAACCAGAAAAAGAGGACAACTTCCTCAACTTGATGGAAAAAAAAAATCATAAAATATCCAAAAATCTTTTAGTGAACATCTTATTTAATGATTACAGACTGAATGATTGCTCCTAAAATTGGGAACAGGCAAGAATACGCACTCTCCTCAGTGCTATTCAACACAGTCTGGGAAGTTCCAGCCAGTGTAAAAGGAAGAATAAGAATAAAAGACCAGAAAGGAAGAAAATAAAATTGTCATTTAGATGACATGAGGGTTTATGTAGAAGATCCCAAGAATCCATAGAAAACTTCTAGAACCAACAAATGAGTTTAGCAAAGACACAGATAACAAAGACAGTTGACAAATAATCAGTTAATGAACTTGTAGGAACTGGAATAATTACATCATTTATAATCACTCAAAAAATGAAACAGGTTAGTATAATTCTCACAAAACCAATATAGTGCTCGATATTGAAAATTAAAATACACAGATGTAAGAAATCAAAGAAGATCCAAATATATATATATAAATATGCATTTATTTATATATAAAATGTATTTATTGATTAGTAAAATGCCATTTCTCCTCAAATTGACATGCAGGTTTAATACAATACCCATAAAAATCCTATCATGATTTTTTAATATGTGGACAAAAGTATTTTATTTTATTTTATTTTTTGAGTTGGAGTCTCACTCTGTCGCCCAGACTGGAGTGCAGCGGCCGCTCCCAGCCACTGCAGCCTCGACCTGCTGGGCTCCGGCGATCCTTCCGCCTCAGCCTTCCAAGTAGCTGGAACTACAGGTGCGCGTAAGTTACCATGCCCGGCTAGTTTTTTTGATTTATTGTAGAGATGAGGTCTCGCCAAGTTGCCCAGGTGGGTCTCGAACCCGCGGGCTCAGGTAATTCACTCACCTCGGCCTCCCAAGGCACGGGATTACAGGCTGAGCCACTGAGCCCGGCCGACAAAAGTATTTTAAAATTTATATAAAAAGCAAAGAAGCTAGAATAGCTAATGTAATTCTAAAAAAGAATAGAGATTAATCACTTCACCTAATATCAAGATTTTATATATATATATATATATATATATATATATACAGTAATTAACACTGTGATTTTAATGGGAAGACAAACACGAATATGAAGCAAAATAGTGAAACCACAGATAGATAGACACAAGTACAGGCATTTGATTTTGGAAAAGGTGCAAAAACAATTCAATGGAGGAAAAATACTCTTTTAAATAAATGATGCTGGAACAATTGGGTATTCATAGGCAACAAAAAAATAAATCTCACTCTAAACCATTATTCAAAATGAATAATGACTTCAACTGTAAACTAGCCAGTTATAAGAGTTTTAGAGAGTAATATCAGACAAAATCTTTAGGACAAAAATTTCAAAATAGGTCTTTGTGAAGAATTTTTAGACATGATATCAAAAGCACAATCCTCCCTCCCAAAATCAATAAAATGGACCTCGTGAAAATTAAAACTCTGCTCCATTAAAGGCCCAGTTAAGAGGATGAAAAAGCATGTTACAGACTGGAAGAAAATATTTTCAAACCACATATCTGACAGAGGACATATATTTAGAATGCATAAAGAACTCTCAAACTCAAAATTAAAAAAAAATCAAATTAGAAAATGCATGAAAGATGTGAACAGACATTTCACCAAAAAGGGATATATGGATGGCAAATAAGCACATGAAAATCATCCAACATCATTAGCCATTAGGGAAATGCAAAATAATATAAGGATGAGATATCACCACACTACACGTGATTAGATATCACTATAGAATGGCTAAAATAAAAATAGTGACAATACCAAATGTTGACAAGATGTAGAGTAACTGGATCTTGCACACATTGCTGGTAAAAATTTTAAAAGGTTTAGTCACACTGGAAAATAGTTTGGTGGTTTTGTAAAAAAAACAGTTTTGTAAAAAACCTTAAAGCCCAGTTTTTCATTTGGAATCGACCCCAACTGTCAACAACAAAATGCTATATAATAGGTGAGTGGTTAAACAGATTGTGGTACATCCGCACTGTGGAATATTAATCACAATCAAGAGGAATAAGCTACCAATGCATGCGGCAACTTGCTTGGATCTCCAGGGCATTATTCTGAGTTTTAAAAAGCCAGTTTCAAAAGGTCATATACTGTAGGACTCCATTTGCATAACATTCTAAAAATGACCAAATTATAGAGAAGGAGGATATCTCTATAATTATCAGGGGCTGGAGTGGCGGGTGGAAAAGCATGGTGTGACTAGGAAGGGGGACAGCACAAAGGAAATCTGTACAATCTGAGATCAAATACTTCGGTGTTTTAATTGTAGTGACAGTTACACAAGTCTGCACATGTATGAAATGACACAGAGCTATACATACAATTGCCCCAATATCAAAATCCAATGGTGATATTATAGTATAATTATGTAAGATTGAACCATTGGGTGAAAACTGGATGAAGGACACATGGGGGTCCTCCCTATTATCTTGAAAACTTCCTGTGAATCTATAAGTATTTCATAATAGAGAGTTAAGAAAAACGAAAAAGAGGAAAAAGTAAAGCCTTATTTGCAGCGAAGAGAGGTTCAAGTGAGCAAACTTCCTAGCACAGAGTCAGGATTTGAATACGTGCTCATCAAATGACTGTAACAATGCAAATAATATATTAAAGGCATATTATATTGGTTGGTTGATTGGTCAGTCAAGTGATTGATTCATTCAATGATTTATTCATTTATATCTTTTCTCAGGCAACATTCCATCCGATTCACATCCCTTGCTGTATTTCCGGCATATTACCAGAGATAAAGTGATTCCTCCTGGCCTTGGGGTGAATCAGTGCTGGGACTGTAGTTGACCTTTTGCTCTACCATTTCCAGCACTCACTGACATGACACATTGAGGATTTTGAAAAATGCTGTTTGCTTTGTTTTACTTACTTTGAACTTGCCTCCAGACTCTCTTTCTGCATCTGATGTAGGTTCATTGCTAAACAAGGTCTGTCTTTTTGGTTTATCCTCATCAGCGATTTTATAACTAAGGCATAAGGGATTAATTCTCACTCTCTTGAGAATCTGAGGTTCCAGGGACTCAAATTTAATTGAGAGAAACAGCATTCACTAGTTATTTTTGGCTGAAGCAAAGTTAAACTTTCCAGAGAGAACTAAATTTTTGTGTTAATGCCATCAGGGACCTTTTGTTTTCATTTTTGAGAATTGTTTGCTATTGACAAACTGCTTTTAATTTTATTTCCTTCCTCCCTTTTTCTCTTTCTCTCTCTCTTCTTCCTTTCTCTATTATTTTTTCCTTCTTTCCTGCTTCCTTTCCTTCTTCTTTTTTTGGGGGGGGTGCTAAATTAAAAAGAAATTCAAAAATACAAAAGTGTATAGAATAAAAACCATTTTCACCTCTGTCCCATGATTTCCAATCTCCATTCTCCTTCCCTGCATATCATCACAGTTACAAGTTGTTATTTTTCCAGGTATAAGTCTTGCATTGCATTTGCAAATATATTATATTTACGTACCCTATTTTCTCTCCCCACCTAAAACAATGTATCAGTCATATTGTTCAGCTTGCGTTTCATTTAGTATTTCTGGGTGATCTGTCTTCTATAGTTTGGGAAGAGAAGCCTCACTCTTTTAAATGGTTGCATTATATTTTATCAAACGGTTGCATTCATTAATTGATTTAATCAGACTCTTCCCCCAATGGCAGGTATTTAGATTGTTTTCAATTTTTGTTTACTGATACAATGTTATTATAAATAATATTGCACATAAGTGTGAATATATCTGTAAGATTAAAAAGTTTTCTGAAGAAGAATCTCTGAGTAAAGGGTATGAACATCATACATTTTTCCTTTTTCCTTTTTTTTTTTTTTGAGTTGGAGTCTCACTCTGTGCAGTGGTCGCTCCTGGCCACTGCAGCCTCGACCCGCTGGGCTCCAGCGATCCTTCCACCTCAGCCTTCCAAGTAGCTGGAACTACAGGCGTGCGCTACCACGCCCGGCCAATTTTTGATTTATTGTAGAGATGAGGTCTCGCCAAGTTGTCCAGGCGGGTCTTGAACCCGCAGCTCAGGCAATCCACTCACCTCAGCCTCCCAAAGCACTGGGATTACAGGCTGAGCCACCAAGCCCGGCTCCTTTTTCTTTATTTTTAAAGACTTAGGGGTGTAAGTGCAATTTTGTTACATGGATATAGTGCCCGGTGGTGAAGTCTGGGCTTGTAGTGTAACCTTCACCTGGATTGTGTACATTATACCCATATAGCAATTTTTCATACTATACTCCTCTTCTGTTCTCCCAACCTCTCAATCTTCCAAGTCTCCGGAACGACTATAATTCCATTCTCTGTGACCAGAACATGTTCAATTTTGATAGTTATTTCCCAGCCACTCTCCAGGGAGAGGCTCTACCAATTTACATCACTGCTAGCAAATCTAGTGACTATTTCTCCAAATGCTATCAGAATGTTAAAAACTTTTATTAAACTTTGTCATTGTGATAGGCAGAAAATAATATATCTTAGTTTTGTTTATCTTTTTCTCATATGAGCCAGGCTGGACATCTTTTTATATTTCGAAAAAGCGTAAATTTTTTATTTTATGTTACCCTCTTAAAAAGTGTTTTGTTTTTAAATTGACATTTTGAGTTAAGTTCCCTTCTTTATAAGAATTGATATTCATTTCTCATTATTAATTATTTTACTTGATTATTATTATTATTATTGCCATGCAGAAAACTTAGATTTTTATGTAGCCAATATATTTTGTGTTTTTTGTCATATTTATAAAGGACTTCTTTACTCCAAATATTTTAAAAAATGAACTATTTTTTGTTTTATTGTCTTTAAGTTTTCATTTAAATCATTGAGCCATTTAGAATTTGTTTTTATGTTCGGTGTGAGTTAAGTTTCAAGTTGTACTACCTCACCCAAAGTGTTGACATTATTTCCATACTATTTGGTGCATAATTTATCTATGCTCCATGACTGTAATATCACCATGATCATATATAATAAATCCTATTATATATTTGGATCTATTCCTGAACTTTCAGATCTGTTATACTGATGTTTCTATCTCTTCATGTTTTAGTACTACGCAATTTTACTATTTTATAAACTTTTTAGCTACTTTTTTGAGTATAATTGACATGTAAAAAGTTGCAAAAATTTAAGGTATACATCTCAATGAGTTTGGGATATGTAAATAACCTTGAAACCATCATCACCATCAAGGCTATAAACATGTTTATCTATCACCTTTCAAAGTTTCTTCACCCTTTATTGTTATTCTAATTTTGTGGTAAGAACACAATATAAGAGCTGCTCTTTTAGCAAATTTTAAGTATGCAATACAGTATTAACTATAGCTATTATGCAGTATAGCATATCTCCAAAACTTACTTATCTTATATAACTGAAACTTTGTATCATTTGAACATTGCCTCCTCATTTCCCACTCCCTTATAAGTGAGATTATATAGTATTTGTCTTTCTGTGTCTGGCTTATTTCACTTAGCACAATATCCTCTAGGCCCATTCATCCTTTTGCAAATGAAATTATTTCCTTTTTTTTAAAGAAAATACTTCAATGTGTGTGTATGTATGTGTGCATATGCACGTATACACACACATGCCATATTTTCTTTATTCATTCATCCATTGGTAGACATTTAGGTTGTTTTAACACTGTGGATATTGTGAAAAATGTTACATTGAATGTGGGAGTGCAGATATCTCTTAGAAATCCTGATTTAAGTTCTTTTGACTAAATAATCTAAAGTAAGATTGCCAGATCATATGGTAGTTCTAATTCTAATTTTCAGAGGAAACTCTGTACTGTTTTCCATAAGGGCTGTAGTAAATTGCATTCCCATCAACAGTGTACAAGTGTTCCCTTTACTCTACATCCTTGCTAACACCTGACTCTTGTGGTTTTTTAAAAAAAAATTATTTATTTTTTAAAACTTTAGATTCAGCTGGGCGTGGCGACTCGCTCTTATAATCCCAGCACTTTGGGAGGCCAAGGGGAGAGGATTGCTTGAGCCTGTGGGTTTGAGACCAACCTGGGCAACCTGGGGAGACCTCATCTCTACAATAAATAACAAAATTAGCCGGGCATGGTGATGTGTACCTGTAGTTCCAGCTACTTGGAAGGCTGAGGCGGAAGGAAGGATTGCCTGAGCCCAGCAGGTCGAGGCTGTGCCATTGCCCTCCAGCCTGGGTGACCACTGCCCTCCAGCCTGGGTGATAGAGTGAGACTCCAACTCAAAAAAAAAAGTTTTAGATTCAGGGGTACACATGTATGTTCTTTACACGGACATATTGTGTTGTGGTGGGGATTGGGTCTCAAACGGCCTATTCCCAAATCGTGAACATTGTGCCTCGTAGGTAGTTTCTGAAACTCATACCTTCCTCCCCTCCCCCCCTTATTGGTTTCCTCAGTGTCTATTATTTCCATCTTTGTGACCTATTGGCTCCCACATAAGTGAGACAATGAAGTGTTTGGCTTTCTGTCTCTGAGTCAATTCATTAAGATGATGATCTCCAGCTCTATCCATGTTGTCGCAAAGGACATGATTTTATTCTTTTTTTTATGGCTGCATAGTATTTCATGGTGTATATATACCACATTTTCTTTATCCCCTTAATTATTGGTAGGCACTTAGGTTGGTTTCATGATTTTGCTATTGTGAATAGTGCTGTAATGAACATAAAAGTACAGGTGTCTTTTTTTTTTATTATGTTATTGTGGGGTACAGTTAGGGGTTAGGCATACAAAAATGTTTCGTTCAGGTACCCTTGTTGATAAGAGGTGTCTCCCCATCCCCAGACAGATACCCACCATCATTAATCCCATCCCCCTCACCCTCCCCCCCTCCCAGTTTCCCACCACTCAGGTGTCTTTTTTATATAATTATTTATTTTTTCTTTGGGTAAGTCCCTGGCAATAGGGTTACTGGATTGAATGGTGTTTCTAGTTTTAGCTCTTTAATAAATCTCTATGTTCTTTTCCATAGAGGTTGAACTAATTTATAATCCCACCAACAGTGTACAAGTGTTTCCCCTTTTTAAAAATTTATCTAGTCCTGGGCTTGTTTCTTTTTTGGCTGGGGGTTTGACCACTGATGCAATCTTACTTTTTTTTGGTCTGCTCAGATGTTCTATTGTTTCATGCTTCAGCCCTGGCAGACTGTATGTGTCTAGGAATTTATCTATTTCTTCTGGTTATCTAATTTGTTGGCTTATATTTGTTCAGAGTAACTCTTATGTTTCTTTATAATTCTGTTATAGTAGTTGTAATGTTTTGTCATTTATAATACTATTTATCTGAGTTTTCCCTATTTTTCTTAGTCTAAAGAAAGGTTTGCCAATATTGGTTTTTTTAAGTTTAAAAAAATTTTAAAAATTGAATTTTTTTCAATTATTTTTATATCTCTATTTCATTAATTTTTGTATTGATCCCTATTATTTTCTTGTTTCTAGTTACTCTGAGCTTAGTTTGTCCTACTTTTTCTAGTTCCTTGAGGTGTGAAACTAAATATTTTACTTGACATCTTTCTTTTTTCATAATGTTGGCAGTTATCGCTATAAACTTTCCTTTTAGAATTGCTTTTACTGCAACCTGTAAGTTTTGGTAAATTGTGTTTATATTTTTGTTTTTCTCAAGATGCTTTTAAATTTTTCTTTTGATTTTCTTCTTTGACCAACTGGTTGTCAGAAGTGTGTTTTTAAATTTCCACATATTTATGAATTTTTCATCTTTTCTCCGTTTGTTGATTTCTGGTTTCATATCACTACAGTGGAAAAGATCCTTGAAATGATTTATTGTTCTTAATTTTTTTGTCTTTTTTGTGGTTTAACATATGATCTATGCTGGAGACTTTTTTTTTTTTTTTTAAGAAAGCAGGACAGAAAAGCTCCCACAGTGGGAGGGGACCTGAGGGGGTTGCCCACTGGGGACTATTCTATGTGTACCTGAGAAAAATATCTATTCTTCTGTTCCAGGATGGAATGTACTATATATTTTTCTATTATGTCCATTTAGTTTATAGTATAGTCCAATATTTTCTTATTGATTGTCTGGGTGATATATCCATTTTTGAAAGTGAGGTATTGAAGTCCCCTAATATTATCGTGTTACTATCTATTTCTTCCTTCAGTTCTTCTGTTAATATGTGCTTTATATATTAGGTGCCCTGACATTGGGTACATATATATTTAAAATTATTATATTTTCTTGGTGTATTGACCTTTTATCATTATATAATTCCCTTTATCTCTTGTGACAGTTTAAAAAAAATTTAAAGTCTATTTTATCTGATATAAGTATAACCACTCCTTCTTTCTTTTGGTTATCCTTTGTATGGGTTTTTTTTTCATTATGTCTCTTTTAGTCTGTGTTTGTCCTTAAATTATATCTTGTACAGAGCTTTGATCTTGTTTTTTTGTGTGTAATTAATTTACCACTCTGTGGTTTGGTTGGAGAATTTAATCAATTTATATTTAAAGTAATTATTCATAGATAGGGCTTACTATTGCTATTTTTAAAATTATTTGGTGTGCTTTGAGATCTTTCTCTTTATATTTTGTATACTTACTCCAGGTTTGTGTGTGTGTGTGTGTGTGTGTGTGTGTGTGTATGTATGGTTTCTATGAAGCTAATATAAAACACTGTTTAGTTATAAAAGCATATTTTAAGTTGGTAATTACTTTGATTACATACAGAAAATTTACACTTTTACTTCATTCTCTCAACATTTTATGTTGTTGATTTGACAATTTACACCTTTTTAATATTGTGTATCTATTAACAAATTATTGTAGTTATAGTTATGTTTAATACTTTTGTCTTTTAGCTCTTATATTTGCACTAAAAGTTACATGTGCACCACCTTTTTAATTAGAGCATTCTGGATTTGACTATGTTCTTATCTTCACCAGTGAATTTTGTTCCTTTACGTGCTTTCATGTTGCTGACTAGTGTCCTTTTATTTCAATTTGAAACACACCCTTTGGCATTTCATGCATGGTACGTATAATGGTAATAAACCCCCTTAGCTTTTGGTTGTCTGAAAATGTCTTTATGTCTTTTACTTATGAAGGACTGTTTTGTTAAGTATAGTATCCTTAGTTAGCAGCTTTTCTCCTTCAGTAGTTTTGAATATATAATCTCACTGTCTCCTGGCTTTCACATTTTTTTGCTGAGAAATTTGCTGACAGTTTCTGAAGCTTCCACTATATGTGATGAGTCACTTTTGTCTTACTGCTTTCATAATTTTTTTTTGTTTCTGACTTAATACTTTGATTTTAATGTGTGTCAGTCAAGACTTCTTATTTCTCAACTTATTTGAAGTTCTTTAAGTTTTCATGAAACCTTATCAGACTTGGAAGGTTTTTGTTGTGATTTCTTTAAGTAAAGGTTCTATCATTTTTTCTTTCACTATTCTTTTTAAACTCCTGCAATGTTTATTTTTTCCTTGATGGTTTCTCATAAGTCCTGTAGCACCTTTTTCTCTTTTTCTTCCCCTCACTGAATGTGTAATTTTAAATGACTGGTTTTGATTTTTTTTAAATTCTGCTTAATAAAGTCTGCAGTTGAAGTTTACTATTCTTTTTTGTAGCTCAATTGAAAGTTTTAGTTCAATTTTAGAGTTCTTCAGTTCCGCAATTTCTGTTTTGGTCCTTTTTTTATTGTTTCTATCTGTTTGCTAATTTTTATTTATTTTATTCATGCATTGTTTTCCTGAGTTTTGCTTAGTTGTCAATCTGTGTTCTCTTGTAGCTCACTGAGGTTTTTAAAAACGATTATTTTGAATTCTTTACTAGGCAACTTGTATATTTTCATTTCATTGAGGTCACCTATTAGAACTTTATATTGTTGCTTTGGTGATATCATATTTTCTTGATTCTTCATAATAATTGAAACTTTTTCTTACTGTTTTCACATTTGAAGAAATAGTCACCCTCTCCAATCTTTACTGAGTGGCAATGGTTGAGTCTGGGGATCTCCTGGAACTTTCTATGAATACTCCCACTTCACTCTTCTTGTTCCATCTTAGGGGACAAGTTTTAGTATTTTGTGTCTTCTGTCAATCCCACAAGCAGGCTTGGTGCTGAGAATTTCCTGTTTATCTTCTCAAGGGCATTGCTTTAAGTGTTCAAGTTTGTACAACTTCTCTTAAATTGGAAGAGTTGAGCTGGCTGCTAACATCTACCCTATTGTTGAGATTCCAGTGCTGTCTGTTGGAATCTGTGTAGGCTATTTATTGCACTCGTGGGATGCTGTCAATGGAGAGTGGTGCTTGAGGTGCTGAGAGCATGCTTCAGCTAGTTGGGGGAGGGGTTCTTGGATGAATCATCTTGTGGGGTTCATGCATGGGCAGGCCTCTTGGTCGAATCCAAGAGACAGAAAGTTCTGCAACCAGCTATGGAGTACTGTGCACTAGTTACTGTGTGCTCCCTCTCCTTTTCCCTATCCCTAACTGTTCCCAGATGATTCAGCTCTGCCAATCCTCTCAGTGTTCTGAGTGTGGTAAAACAGAAGTGAGAATTCTAGGAGAGTCCTTCATGGCTGGAGAAGTGAGGGCCTCATTTTACTTTTGCTTTCCCCTATGAAAGAGATTGTGGGCTGATAAGGCCTCCCTTGGCACTGAATTGTGCTTCCTTGGGGGAAGGGTGACATGGGTAAAGTAAAACTGCTTTCTTAACTCTTTTCAATACATTCACTTCCAGATTTTTTGGCTCCATTGGATTTCGGAAAACTTAGACTCTGGGGCTCCCACAAAGATATTCTCACCCATGGGTCTTTGCCAAAATTGGTGTTTTAGTGGGAGGATGGGAACTGAAACCTTTTATTCAGCTATCTTGTTGACATTATTCTATATCGCTAGTCTATTTTTATTTTATTTTATTTTTTAAATTTTATTTATTTTTTTGAGTTGGAGTCTTACTCTGTCGCCCAAGCTGGAGTGCAGTGGCATGCTCATGGCCACCGCAGCCTCGACCTGCTGAGCTCAGGCAATTCTTCCGCCTCAGCCTTCCAAGTAGCTGGATCTACAGGCATGCGTCACCATGCCCAGCTAATTTTTTGATGCGGTCTTGCCAAGTTGCCTGGGTTGGTCTCGAACCTATGAGCTCAGGTAATCCTCTCACCTCAGCCTCCCAAAGTGCTGGGATTATTAGGTGTGAGCCACCGTGCCCGGCACTAGTTCATTTTTAAATTGGGTTATTGGTCTTCTTATTATTGGGTTATAAGACTTTTTTATATATTTGGAATATAAGATTTTTGTCATATGTATGTGACATATATAGTGTATATAAAATACATTTACATACAAATATCTATACACACATATATATTCATATATATTTTCTCCCAATCTATTGTATATCTTTTTCATTTTCTTAATGATGTCTTTAGAATAGACATCTTAAAATGTGATAAAGTAACTTCTTAATCTTTTGTGATATTGTTCTTCTATCTAAAACAATTTGCCATCTCAAGATCATAGAGATTTTTTTCTGTCTTTTCTATTACAGATTTTTAGTTTAGCAACTACATTTGTCTATAATATACTTTAGGTATATGATTCTTTTCAAATTAATATTTGTGTATAGTGTATTTAGTGTGGTTTTTTTTCCCCTCTTGGCTATCCAGTCCACCACCATTTTTTAAAAAAAGACTGTCATTTCATTGTGGAATTGGCTTGGTACCTTTGTTGAAGATTAATTGATCATTCTATGTTTTTTTTTTTTACTCTTTATTTCATTGCATTTGTTAATATCCCTATCCTCTGTTATTACTAGACTGGTTTATTTAGTATATACCTTTATAGTTAGTTCAGAAACCATGCAATATAGGTCCTCCAAATTTAGCCAATATAAAAAAAATTTTGGCTATAGAAGTTTTTTCATTTCCAAATACATTTTAGAATTAGCCTGTCAATTTCTACAGAAAACTTGTTGGTGTTGTGATTACATTGAAAATATAGATTGACGTGGGGAGAATTGGCATTTTAAAAATATTTGGTTTCCCAATCCTTAAACATAGTATATCTTTCTGTTTATATAGATTATTTAATGTCTCTCAGAAAAGTTTGTAGTCTTCATAATACAGATATTATATATTTGGGATGGTATTAAAATAATTTCTACTTTTTGTCATATATAGAAAAAAGATTGATTTTTGTTCTATTATGTTTTAGTTTGTCTTATTCCTATTTATTCTAATGAGTCATGATATTAATTTTTATTTATCCATATATTGAATTCTTTTGTTTGTAACTGTTAATTCTCCTGTGATATCTAGAAAAACGCCATGTCATCTTCTAATTGTGTAATAATTTTACTCTTTTCTAATTTACATTCTTTTTATATATTTCTATACTTTAAAGTGATTTAATCAGGAGTGCCTGAGTAATCTTAAGGATAATTTTGAACAAGGTTGTATTTTTCCTGTGTAATACTTTAAGAGGAAAGTTTTAGTGCTTACCCATAAATATGATACACTCTTCGGTTGAGATATTTTAATTTTTATTGAATACTGGAACTTAATTTTAGCAAATAATTTTTAGTATATAAAGATATTATTCTGTCATTTACCTTCAAAATAAATTAATATGTTGCACTATTTTAATAGATTTTCTAATATTGAGTTAGCTGGTATTACTAATAAATATAAATAGTAGAACTAACCTGGTTTTGGTGTGTAATAATTTTTTAAATATGTTGCTATTATTTTTGTGCTGGTGTTTTTAGTTTAGATTTTTGCATTGTTATTTGTGAATGGTATGAAACTGTTGTTTCTGAGCTATTTTTGTTAACTTGTTTCATAAAGATTATTTTAAGACATATCTTCTTTTTTCATGCTTTCCATCAGTTCAAGTAGCATTGATACTGTGTAGTTCATAATAATTGCTTAAATACAAGTATTGGTGCTTCAGTTGGGAGGAATATAGAAAAACATATTTGCTTTTATTTAATTATACTTTCTCTTATGCTTTATATATTTAATTAAAATATACCATTTACTCAAAGAAAAATTATTATATTTTAAAATCTTAGTATATCTGTATAGTTCTCTGTAATATTGTTCCTACTTATTTTCATATTCATATTTAACTCTTTTCCCCTCCTCACCAAGTCTACTTTGACTATGTGTATATTCCTAATAGGGGAATTACTGGGTCATATGGAGTTCAATTTCTAGTTCTTTCAGAAATCACCACACTGTCTTCCGGAGGGCATACCTCATCAACAAGAGTACCTGCATAATCACTATTTGTATACATAACTCTGAATTGTACCCCACTTCTTTATAATAAAAAAAGAAAAGAAAAAATAAATAAAAGTTTCCAATGTGTTATAGATCAATATTTTTAAAAAAGCAATAAAAGGTCTCAAGATTGTCAAAGTTCTGTGTTCATTAAATGCTCAGTTCTGTAATTCAAAGTTCTGTACTTCAATAAATGCTCAGTTTCACTTTGTGTCCTTATTTCACCGTAGACTGGCATGCAGAGTTCAAAGTCTGATGCTGGCCCATGAACCATACTTAAATTGCTCTGTTTTATGGTCCTCATCATTTTTAATTTAGCTATGTTATTTTCTGGTGAATAGAAGATTGCCTACAACTTGTCTTCATTGCAGATAACTTAGTGTGAAATTTCTCCGTAATATATGCCTAGAGACACAATTGTGTGTGAAGGTATACTACACACATTTAATTTGACTGAATATTGTTAGTTCACTTTTTATATTATTTATTTATTTTTATTTTAAAGACGTGGGGCATAATTCAGGATTAGGTATACAAGTGGTCATAGTACAGGTAAAGTTTGGGGCCTCCCTTTGGTCCCCACTTTGCCTGGTTTGAGATCAGGGTACCCTTATTGTTGTTATGTGCCCTCCCCCTCCCCTGGCAGTGTCCCACTACTGCAAATCCTTTTCTTATAGTATTATGGTAAATGTTCAGGGTCAACTTATGAGGGAGAACATGTTTTGCTCAGTTCTTTGTTTCTAAGATAGATCGCTGAGTTTTTTAGACTCTAAATTCACTCAAGTTGCTGCAAAGTCCATATATTTTTCCTTCTTTATGGCTTCATAATATTCCATCATGTATATGTACCACATATTTTTTATCCTGTCCCCTTTTGATGGACAGCATGGTTGGTTATAGGTTTTTGCTATTGTGACCACTACTGCAATAAACATGCATGTACAGGTATCTTTTTTGTAGAATGAAATGAGTTCCTTTGGGTATGTTCCTAGTAGGGGGATTGCTAGGCTATATGGAAGGTCAATTTCTAGCTCTTTTAGAAATTGCCACACTGTTTTCCATAGGGGTCAAACTAGTTTACATTCCCACCAGCAGTGTAGAGGTGTTATCTTTTTCTCCACATCTTCACCAGCATCTGTTGGTTTTTGTGTTATTAATGATGGCCATTCTTACCGGAGTTAGGTGGTATCTCAATGTAGTTTTGATTTACATCTCTCTGATGATTAGTGAGACTGAGAACTTTTTCATGTGTCTGTTGGCTACCTGTATGTCTTCTTTTGAGAAATGTCTATTCATGTCTTTTGTCCACTTTTTAATGGGGCTGTTTAATTTTTTCTTTTTGGCATGTTTGAGTTCGTTGTAGATCCTGGTAGTTCACTTTTCATAAAGAATGCACCAGTATACATTCCTACTAATCATGCATGCAGGGCCCCACATCCTCACTTTCTTGTGACCATGGTATTTTTCTAGTATATTTTGTCAAGGAAAATAAGCATAAAGTGATATTTTATTTTTAATTTTTCTTTAAGTACAAATTAATTTTATTGTTGTCTAATATTCCGCTTACAATTTTTAGATTTTACTTTTCTATAAATTATTTATGATTTGTCAATGTTTCTGTTGAATTGATTTATAGGTGTTTTCTGTTTATTCTAGATTTGAATTTCTTGTCAGTTCACTTGACAAAGATTTTCTCATATTCTGTCACCTATTAACTTGGTCTGTCTTATCCTTTATGGGCCAGAAATTATTGCATTTGAAATAATAATGCATTGTTCTTACCTTATGGTTTGTTCTTTTGGGGAAAAAATGAAATTTATCCCTGTCTTAAGCTAATTCCTGTCTCAAAGAGAGTCAAATGTTATATTAAAATTTATTTTTCTTCTTATATTAGGTTGCTGTTACATGATTTTTGTTGAATCGTGATATTTTATACCATAGATATAATTTAGTAAATGTTGCTTTGTGTTTTCTCAATATATACAAATATATTTACATGCTAGGAAGATTGAAAGTGATAATGTGCATATGTATGCTTGTGCACAAGAAAAATATTTAAATATCTTTAAACCATTAAATGGTCTATTCATACTGAAAAAAAAAGAGAGAGTCATGTTTGGAAGAGAGTAAGTCTGGCTAAGTGGCTGATTCAGAGAGTTAGTATGGATGTGAAGCAGGGATTTAATCAGACATCCTAACAAAAGCCAGAAATTGAGATGGGGTTATACCAGCAGAAACACTGCAAGCTAGGGCTAAAAGAAAGACAAAAAATGAGACAAATTGAAGGAGACTCTTAGACCCTTCAGAACTGAACCTCACAACTATTCAGATACAAAGTGATATTGTTCAAGAGAAGGGAAAAAGAACTCTGAAGGCAATTCAGAGATCATTAAGGCTGCCACTTCCACCACAGGCTGTATTCCTGGTCCTGGGAAGGTAGAGTTGCCTCCCGCTCAGTTTCAAAGTGTGGGACCAATATTCGGAGGAGCTGTGGGGATGGGGCTGTTTGGCACAACCCCGAGGGCGTGACTCCTAACCCAACAGAGAGCAGCGGCGTGGGTGGGGCTACAGCAGAGAACCTCAGTATGGGTAATGCGAGGGAGAGCTGTGGATGTGATGTTGCCACTCTGTGGGTCTAGATAGTTGGATTTCTGCTTGAGTGGTCTGGAGGGTAGGGTATGGAGTCAAAGAGGATTATTCCCAAGAGTTAGGATCATATAGCGTTTACTGTATATGACTTTCCACTTATTTGGGACCCATCTCATCTTTCTTACTTTCTCTTTCTACTTTTTAGAATGGAAATATGTATCCTATGCCTGTTCCACCATTGTACTTTGGAAGCATAAAACCGATTTTGTTTCAGCGGTTTACATTGGGGAAGAACTTTGCTGCAAGATAAATCATAGCATGAGTCTCATTCATGTCTTATCTAGATGATATTTATTTATTTATATATATGTAGTTTTTTGGTGCCCAAACCTGGGATTATCTAGATGATATTTAGATGAGACTTTGGACTTTAGACTTTAGCACTGATACTGGAATATATGAAGACTTTTGAGATGATTGGAATACAGTGAATTTATTTCTCTTGTAAGAGGGATATGAATTTTGGGATGTCAGGAGTGAAATATTATGCACTAAATGTTTGGGCTCCCTGTAAACCTTATATTGAAGTCCTGTCTCTCAATGTGATAGTATTAGGAGATGGTGCCTTTGGGCAGTAATTAAATCATGAGGATGGAGATCTCACGAGTGAGTTTAGAGAGTTCTCTAGCTTTCAGCTTCCAGAACTACAAAAAAAAAAAAAAAAAAGGAGGAGAAATTTCTATTGTTATAAACCACTCAGTCAATGATAATTTTTTATAAAGCCCAAGCCGTGAAGATATCAGGACCACACTATTCATACAATTACAATTTTATTATGGAAAAAGGATACAACTTAGAACCAGCCGAAGGAAGAGATATATAGGGCAAAGTCTGGGAGGTGTCCATACATGAAACATCCATCATCTGCAGGGACATATTATGCTTTTGACATTAATTGTGGCATGGAGTACTGCCAACCTAGGAAGCTTAGTTGAGCCTTTGATGTCCAGAGTTTTTATTGGAGCTTGATTACTTACTGGGTGTGTGACTGATTTTTAGGTTCAAGGTTTAGAATAATATTTCAGGTTTCCAGTGCCTCTGGAGTTTGTAATTGATATTAAATATCCTAAACTTCTCATCACAAATCTAATTGTTAGACCTTGCAGTAGCCAAATAAAGACTGTTCCAGGCAAGTAAAGTCACTCCTATTAGATAGGACATTCCAGCAATTAGAGATCATTTCAAAGTAGCCAAGGGCAAAGTCAAGGTTTGTCTTTAGATAAGTTTAATTCTTCCCTATACTCCCTGCCTCCCAAATATAACCTTTACTTAAGGCCATATCTCAGGAATGCAAACTAAGACTAATGCCATCCTAACTTCAATAGAATCTGGGATATAAAGTATTTATTTATCTGGTGTTACCTTCCACATGAAATCAGAGTCCTTTCAGGAAGAAATAGAGGAGAATGAAGTCAACCAACTATATGTTGTGACAGCTGTGAGTACACATATAGAATAACAAATAAATTATTTGTCTTTCAGTGTATTTAGGTAATCTCTTTCCCATGTCATTTCTGTCCCAAACTGTGGCCATCTTTCTTTCATCAAAGTCTAGACTAATATTTTAAAAAATAAAGTTAGCCATCTTTGTTAATCATTGACTTCACATTTTGGTTGAAGACTTGAGCCTTTATTGTATGTTTTAGCTACATTTGCTGAACCCAGCAAGTTCTTATAAAACATGGACTGACATAGAGCAGTACTGGAACGTAGCTAGTAAGCATTCTCATTTACTAGACACATTCACAGTTTCTGTGTGTATTCTTTGTTCTCTTATTCAAGAGCTATTTTAATAAGCACATAGATTCTTGACAATGAACAGTTTCTGGGAATACAATAATGAGCAGAATACAAGTAACTCTTGTCTTAACAGAGTTAATTTGATTGTTTCTCGTATATACATTTATGGCAGACTAAATCATATCCTAATCTGTGTGGCAGCTGAAAAGCAATTTACTCTGAGTAGGAACCTACCATTGTGTGGTAAGTTATAAAAATGGCCGCATTCTTTTCTTCATTGCATTCACACCATTAGGATGTGATGTACAATCTGTATACTAAAGCTTTTCTGTTAAAAGTTTCTCTTTTTAACTCAAAGAATTCTTGGCTTCCCTTCTAAATCCCATTTGAACATGATGATTGATATGCCTTTTGTAAATAAGTAATCACTGTCTAGGTTTTTAGATTCATCTATTTCTAGATAATCTTTATGGGAGATAGAAATAGAAACTATTTTTAGGAGTTTCCTTTCTCTAGGCCAGAAAAAGCTAGATGCAGAATAAATAGGATATCTAATGATAGAAATAGTGTTTTTAAGTGCCAGAAAATGTAACAAATATGGGAATATAGGCTAGAAAGAATATCCTGAGTCATAAGATGCTTTTTAAAGCAATGCTTTTATTTTACACTCAGATTTGTGTAATAGTGTGAACAAAAATTGTTAAGGTCCTCATTGCAGGCAATTCAGAGCACTTGTTTAAATGAATGGAAAATAATAAGTATCATTTTAATATTGATTTGATACAAATGAGACATTTCTAGTCTTAAAACATATTTGAAATAATACTTTATAAAGTTCATACATGCTTCTTACTTTTTAAGTAATCTCAACAAAATCTTTCTTTATGGGTAGTGTGAGATATGTCACTCAGACTATATTCTAGGGAAAATGAGTCAGAAGAATTTCTTACCATATATATATATGCTCCTCATTATAAGAATTTCTCTGTAGAGGCAGGTAGCACTGATTAAGAGGTGAACATGTTCCCAATTTCAGGGAGATTAAATTCTGGTAGAACATCTCTGCTTGATGTTTTGATGTACTAAATTTTAACAATTGGGTCCAATCTGAAAAAACTTTTCCCCTGTCACTTTCAAAGCTTCTTTTACCTCCTTATTTCTCAAGCTGTAGATCAGAGGGTTCAGCATGGGAATTACAATGCCATAAAATATAGAGGCCACTTTCATATTCTCCTGGGAATTCCTAGAGTGAGGCTGTAAATACATGTAAGAGAGGGTCCCATAGAAAATGGTGACAGCTGTCAGGTGGGAGGCACACGTGGAGAAAGTTTTCTTCCTCCCTGCAGGGGAAGACATCTTCAGGATGGCGGCCATAATGAAGATATATGAAAAGATGACAACCAACACAGTGAACATCAAGTTAAAGCCCACAAAGACAATAAGTAGCATGATGTTGATGTCAGTGTTGGAGCATGAAAGGGAGAGGATTGGGGGAACATCACAGAAAAAGTGATTGATGTTGTTGGACTTGCAGAAGGACAGTGAAAATGTAAAGCCTGTGTGTACAGAGGCGTTTATTGAGCCCATGACATATGCTCCAGTTACCAGTTGGATGCAGACAGTTCGGGACATGATTATAGGATAGTGAAGGAGTTTACAGATGGCGACATAACGGTCCACTGCCATGGCAGCCAGAAGGTAACAGTCACTAGTTGCAAATGTTGCATAAACCAATAACTGCATCACACAGCCCTGAAATGAAATCAAGTTATTTTCTTGTGTGAAGTTTTGGAGCATCTTGGAAGTAATAGCAGATGTGTAACAGATA
>CAUYQG010235318.1:0-29764 GCA_963574415.1 Tarsius wallacei | reverse complement strand
AAAAAATTAGCCGGGTGTGGTAGCGTGCGCCTGTAGTTCCAGCTACTTGGAAGGCTGAGGCGGAAGGATCGCCGGAGCCCAGCAGGTCGAGGCTGCGGTGGCCGGGAGCGGCCACTGCACTCCAGTCTGGGCGACGGAGTGAAACTCCAACTCAAAAAAAAACAAAAAACAAAAAACAAAAGCTTGATTTAAAGAAAATTATTTGTTTATTAGCATCTGACCGGTAATTCTAAACTAATATTCATAGATCTGTGAACTTGAACCTTATCCAACTGAATTTCTTTATCTAATAATAAATCTACCCCCTCCAATATTGTCTATGACCTAGTAGAAGGTTTTAGAAGCAACACATTCTTTTTGAATGTGAAATTACCTGTCTCAATCTTTTTGATGGTATGCCCTATATCGAGCATGGAAATTCCATATTTTAGCATGCTAAACAGCTAGCAAAAAACTACTCCATGAATACTGAACTAGAAAATTATACATTTTGATAAGCCAAAGCATGTCAGAAACATAAAATAGCTTTATATAAAGACATTAACAAAGCTATAATTGTAGATATGCTTAAAATGACACCAAGTCCATTGTAAATGAGTTTCCATTTGTTGGTTATTTATAGGGTGAATTGCCAAAAAAATATAGAGTTTGACTAATCAATCCATCTAACTGACCATAAATAATCTAAGAATCCTTTGTGTAACCCCAGGAAAGTTATGAAAAGAGTGAGCCTTTACCCCAGTTTATCTGATATCATCTCTGCTAACTTCTGTTGGTTAGGTCATCAGTTGCCCTAAGTTTTTCATTTTTAATAGGATATTAAAATTTTATTTAAAAAAATAGTTTTAATAGAAATAGTATATAAGTTCAACCATAAAATAAAACTACAGTAGACCATTGAACAATGCAGAGATTAGGGTTGCTCAGCCCCTGCGTAGTCTAAAATTCACAAAGAACTTTTGACTCCACAAAAACTGAACTGCTAACAGCCTCCTGTTGACGGCATGCCTTATCAATAGCATTAATAGTTGATTAACACATATTTTATGTGATATGCATTACATATATTCTTACAATAAAGCTAGAGAAAAAATATTATTAAAAAATCATAAAGAACAGAAAATATATTTACTAAAGTGGAAATGGATCATCAAAGTTCTCATCCTCGTCTTCACATTGAGTAGACAAGAGGAAGGAGAATAAGAGAGATCTGTCTCTGGGGTGGCGGAGGCAGAAGACAACCTACATATAAGTGGACCACACAGTTCAAACCTGTATTGGTCAAGAGTCAACTGTAATTTCTTACTCAAATACTTTTTAGTCTCACAAGCCTCATGATTTGAACAGTAAATTGCATGGTCACACTGGTTACTCTAGGTAGAAATGTGTTGATTTCAATAAGTTGTAGGTTACTACATGACTGTCAGGATGGGAGAAAGCAACTGAGAAGTAACAGTTGCCAAAGTTCAGAGTAAGCAATAAATTACAGACTCTTTAGAACAATGAGAGCTTTGAATATGTTTTCCCATGTGCCACAACCAACAGTAAACAAAGATTAAAATCAAGGTAGACTAGAAATAACAGAGGTCAGTATCCATTAATAGGACCAAAATTCACCAATTTAAGATTCAAACCAAGAAGCAAGACTTAATGGATATTAAAGAAATTACAGATTTGAAATGCAGGGCAATGAAAATTTGCAACAAAGACATGATAAATCAGAGCTGCTTCGTGGGGGGTAGGCATAAGGGAATGTGTATACTTATTATCAAGGGAGGGGTTGGAGAAATTGGTGTCAAAACATTGGTTACAGAAGTTAATGCAGCAATTATAACGAGGTTAAGAAATTACATTTGAAAATAAATGTAACAAGATGCATTGATAAATACAATACAAATGGAACACAATAATGAAAATATATTATTCTTAAATATTTTATATTGACTTTTGGAATGTATGTGTCTCTCTTTCTAATGCCACAATTTTTAGTTCATTTCTATTAGTACTTTTGAGTTCTGCCTATCCAAAGAAGACTTTTGCAGCGTATAGCACCATCCACCCTTGCTGCCACGCTAGTCCCTGTGTTATTTTTCAACAACTAAGTTCAAAAGGAGATGATTGTAATTATGCCAGTCATCTTTTGATTGCTGTGGTGTCCAAGATAATTTTAAAGTTTCTAAATTATATGTAACTTAAAATTACCTCAGAAGAAGTGACTCAGATGACTATAGAATTAACAACAACAAAATTCTTTACATAATTTAAAGACATTGCAGGTGATTGGATTTTTGCATCCCAACCTCATTTTGCAAATATCTTCATCCACTAGTGGAGACAGAATAGATTTATGGAGACTACCTTACCTAATAGCAGGATAATTTTGAGTGTTATGAGTAAAATAATATGTAGATTTGAGTTTAAATAGCAACCTTAAATACAACAAATATATTTATATATTAACTAAAAATTCTGCTTAAAAAAATAACACTTTAAAGTTCATACTTTGTTTCACTGTTTAAAATTTTAAAATAAATAAAATACCAAGTGGTTTTATCTAATGACAGACTTGAAGTGACTCAAGTTCTGGTCCTGGGAGTTTGAGGCTGCAGTAGGCTATGACTCAGCCACTGCACTCCAGCCTGAGCAACAGTGTAAGACTCTGTCTCAAATATTAAATAAATAAATAACAGTGAAACCATCAAAAGAGTTTTGCAGGGAGGATTATTTTGCTAGTAACATTAAGAATTGCCAGAAAAGGATGACAATAAAAAACAACCAACTTTTAGTTGTAATTTTTACGAAATTCTTTCAGATAGTGCATTCTCATATTACTTGCACCTTGGGAAGACCATTCCCTCCATCTTACCCTTGGCACAGATCACTGTCTAAACCATCTTATTGCTTTAATTATATTTTTCCTTTAATACCAATGTAAAACTATAATCCGTTAGTCACCAAAATCTAATCCTTTTGAAGTAGTAACAATTCAACCTTAAACATTGACTGGTATCCTATAATATTTTGGGTCTTTGCACTGTATGCAACAGAGAAATCACCAAGTTCCCTGTCTGTATCTGGCTAGACAACAGAAATAGTGTGTTGCTTCAAAGGGGTCTCCAAACACATTCCACATGAGAGAGCATCAGAGCATTAATCCTTGTAAGACAACTGGGAAATGAAGTCATAATTTTGAGCCGAGCAGGAAAGGTTATTGAACATATTTTCCATGTGCTTTGAAAATATATGCTAATTCACATGAAAAATCCTTCAGTAAACCCAATCAATCTGGAGTAGAATGTAAATATTTGCCATTTTGTTTATATTCCAAAAGAAAGCTAGTTAATTTTATTCTTCAAACTATATCCTTTTTTAGGCTTATAAAAATACAATGAAGACAAAGTAAAGAGACAGTGAATATATCAATGACTGAACCCAAAGCTGTTTTAGTGTTTAGACTATGGTACCCTCTAGAAAAGACACTGGCATGAGAAAAGCCATTAAAAATGAGAGGTCAATAAAAATATATGTGTGTATATTATTTTGAATATGAAGATTATTGAGGTGACTACTACCTAGGATATGACATTGCTCCATTAGGTAGCTTAAAACCTGGTATAGGTACAAAAAAATAAAATTGCCATCTGCTTTGTCTCTTGTGATCTTGCTTATATTATTGTATTCTTTTCAGGGGCTATATTATGGAACACTTATTCACCATAATTTCTGACAATTATTATAATTTATGACCAACAGTGGAGCACTGCATAATGTCTTGATTGACTGATTAATGTTGATTTTTGTAGATAACAAGGAACAAAGAACCTGAGAAAATTTTCTAGAAATGTAAAAGGAACCATATTTTCTACTGTATATGAGACCCAAAGATTATTGTAATGATAATTTTAGAGTGAATAAAGTTGTAAATATAATGAAGAGCTTGTTTATTCTATCAACCAAGGGATTTCAGACCTGGGGACACATTGGTTCTACCTTTGAAAGTTTCCACTAGTCAAATTTAATCCTCAATATTTATAGGAAAATTAATTGTCTGAGTTATTTTTTAGGATAATACTGATCTTTTAAAAACTGCAAATTAAAATTTACTGATCTCACAGAAGTGAATTGATTTTTAATTACCATTCTGAAGAAGTAATTAAACTTCAGCTGGGCTATTTCTGAGAGTGTTTTTAACCATGACTTTTTCATTCTATCTTTTTAATTTTTATTTTTGATTGACAAATAATAATTGCATATATTTAGGGGCACAATGTGATGTTATACATTTTATATTATAAAATGATTATATCAAGCTATCATATCTGTAAACTCACATACTAATCACTTTTTGTAATAAGAGTACTTAAAATCCATGCTTCTAGCAACTTTGAAACATACAGTACATTATTATTAACTATGATCACCATGCTGTGCAGTAGATCTCAAAAATTTATTCTTCCTGTTTAAATGAAACTTTGTACCTTTTGATCAATATCTCCCCCCTTCCATCTTGGGTAACCACCATTCTATTCTCTATTTTTAAGTTTGAGTTTTTTAAAAAGATGCTATATATAAGTAAAACCATGAGGTATTTGTCTTTTTGTGGCTGGCTTATTTTACTTAGCATAATATCATCCAGGTTCATTCCTATTGTCTTGATTGACAGAATTTCTTTCTTTTTTTTTTAAAGACTGAATATTATTTCATTGTATATGTATATACATATTCCACACATTTATTTATCCATTCATTCATTGATGGTCACTTAGATTGGTTCCATATCTTGGCTATTGTAAATAATATTGCAATGAACATAGATGGGCAGATATTTCTTTAACAGTTAATGTCAGTTCCTTTGGATATGAACCCAGAAATGAAACTGGTAGATTATATTATAACTCTAATTTTAGTGTTTTGAGTCACTTCCATACTGTTTTTCATAATGGCTGTACTAATTTATGTTCTCAACAACATTGTGCAAGGGTTTTCTTTTCTCCATATCCTTGCCAACACTTGTTATTTTTCGTCTTTTTGATAAGAGCCATTCTAACAGGTGTGAAGTAAGATTTTACTATAGTTTTAATTTGCATTTCCTTGATGACTAGTGATATTGAGCTCTTTCATAAACCCATATTGATCTTCTGTATGCTTTCTTTCAAGAGATGTCTGTTGAAGTCCTTTGTCCATTTTTTAACTGTTATTTGTTTTCTTGCTATGTAGTTGTGTTCCTTATATATTTTGCATATGAACCCTTTATCATATATATGGCTTGCAAATATTTTCTCCCACTTTGTGGGTAGTCTTTTCAGTGCAAAAATGCATGGTCACAGGTTTCCTCCTGGAAAACCTTTATTTTAAATAGAAGCAGAAAAAAGTTCTGTGTTCCAAATTTCATCTATGCAATTGAAAAACTACCAAACTGGAATGAAAGCATTTATTGACTTTGTGATTAAGTGATTATACCTTTGGGCATTAAAACAATGATGTTGTTTTAATCAGAAATCTATAAAGTTAAGTGCATAATCATCTTTTTTAGTACATTCTGATTCATTGAAATCCTGTGAGAAATTTATGAAAATAAGGCAATATTCCAATGTCAAAACTCAGGATTTAGGCATAAGTGCTATATTCATTGCTTTTAAGTTCTTTTCACATATTTCATAAATTTTTAAAACTCGTGTTACAAAATAGTTTAATTCCTTTTTCTCCGTGTGTGAGGAATTGAAACTTTGTGATATAAACCTCCCAAAAGTTCTCCAAATCATTTTTTGAAATGAACTTTTTTAGATTCTTAGAGAACATATGTAATGTCAATTTTTCTGTCAAAAAATTGTTACCTTTTAAAATGTTTTTATTTTAATTGACAAATAATAATTGTATATATTTGTATATGTATACATGTATACAATGATGCTTTGATACCTGTATACATTGTGAAATAAACAAGTCAACCTTATTAACATATCCATCAACTCACATACTTATCATTTCTTTTGTGGTAAGAACATTTCAAATCCACTGTTTTAACAGATTTGAAATACACATATTATTAACATATAGTTACTATGTTGTGCATCCTTCTGTCTAACTGTAACTTTGTACCCTTTGACCAACATTTTTCCTTTCTTCTCCCACCCTCCTCCCTACCATTAGTAACCACCATCCTACTTTCTACTTCTATGAGTTTGAATTTTTAGATTTCACATACAAGTGAGATTATATGGTATTTGTCTTTCTGGGCCTGGCCTATTTCACTTAGCATAATGACTTCCTTTTTAAAAATGTTTAAACTAAAGGGTTTAATATATAAATCTAGACACAAGTGTATACTATGCGATTCCATTTAAATGAAGATCAAGAACAATCAAAATTTGTCAAAAAGAAGAGACAAGAAGAAACCTTCAGTGGTATTAGACGTATTCTTTTATCTGGGTGGAGATCACATAGGGGTATAGATGTGAACAAAGTCACTCCACACACTCACTCACTCACACCCAGGAAGAGTAATCCATGAAGTGACAACATGGCCCACGATGAACACTGTTTCCATAGTAAGTAGCAATAAGACAAACTCCATTTTCTTATAGTGTAAATAGTTATCGTCATTTAAATACATGCCAAATATGTTGGAATATATTCGTTGATTTGGAATGAAGACTTATACCACAGGTGCTGGAACCAAGAGAGTAACATCCCCATTAAGGTGCTGTAAGAATTCTATTTCCCTTCTGCTAGTTACTATCATGAAATATCACTGAAATGTGACAGCTTTTCATAAAACCTGCTGGATGAGGATAGAGCCAAAATACTTCCAAATGAAATGATAAGGAACTACCAGAAACAAAAGAATTTTAAATCTGTCCTTAAGAAGAGAAAGATTACCAGTCATTGTTTTTGTTAAATTCTGGCCAGGCCATGTGTTCTTTGAGTTATGGCTGCCGTGTTTCCCTAAACATTGGCACCCTCCCCTATTCTGGGGAGGTGAATCTCCTCTGTCTCGCTCCAATTTACTTTATAAATGAAATAAAAATTTCCAATAGAAAAAAACAGATTACCTATCATAATAAAGCAAGAAACGCTATTCCTAAACAATATTGTGTTCCATAGAGTAAAGCTTCTATTCTCTTTAAGCATTCTTTTTACCCTACCCAAAGAAAATATTGACTAAAAGTTGAAACAATATTTTTAACTAGTTTTATGATATATCCCATGAGTGAATATTATTATTTCTGCTTCATATATAAAGTAATTTCTCAAAATGAATATCTAAGACCAATGCTTCTCAAGCTTTAATATTCATATGAATCCCCTGTGGATCTTGTTAAATCTAATCTTGTTAAATCTCGGGGGTTGAGCTGAGATTCAGAGTTTCTAAGAAGTGCCCAGATGATGGTCATGCTACTGGCCTACAGATCACGCTTTCAATAACAAGATTAAAAGATATTTGGGCTCACTAACATTGATTAGTTTATGAACAGCAGAAACAAAACAAAAGAATGCATAGAAGCTAAAATGTTAAAGTCAAGGCACAAAGTATCACTGCACAGAAAGTATTAGAACTTGCAACATATTCGGCCCTGGAGGGACAGCTCCATACTTTTCACAGTACTACCACTTATTTACTATTTCTGTACTAAAATGACTATAATAGTCCTTCAATTATAGAGCTGTTTCAGTAATAGCATCTGCTTTATTATAGCAGCAGTTTTATTAAACTAATAATTGTTAGCATGAAGACATCATTACTGTAAATTATATTTATAATTGTGGCACTAAATATACACAGTTTGCATACAATTATTAAAAATGTCTACCTAATCATTTATCATTTACCTTTCCCACAGCTTTCTTCCTATCACATACACTCTGAATCTGTATTATTGTATACAAGCTTTTTATATGTAGCTGTTTTCCTGTATCTTATACAGGTTTTTCAGACTGATGCATGATCTGTCTAGAAACTTGTGTTACTAGCTCAGAGAGTAGTTAATTAAAACCTCTTCCCCAATCTCTACTTCCCATTGTCTGGGTCGGTTCAATTTTTAGTGCCTTGATCAGAAATAATTTATTGTCTATTTGTGCATGGCTTTGAGGGAGGCACTGTAAAAAAAAAAAAGTTTATATAAGAAATGTCCACATTAAACATTGATGCATATCAAAGCACCCCAAGGTGCATTGAGTTAAACTAAAAACCATTTATTATACTCCAGTCAGGAGAGCTGGGGGTGCTTATCTAGACTAGGTTCAGCTGGGCAGATCCGTTGAGGCAGCTCTGCTACACAGTATCTCGTGTGCCTCCTCTGAGCACATGCCCTCCTGGTGATCGCCCAAGAAAGTAAGAGAACTTTCAACCATGACAGCACATTTCAAGCTTACACTGCATCAGCTCTGTTCATATTACATTGGCCAAAGCCAGTCAAATAGTTGAACCCAATCCCGATTCATTCTACTTGCCATGAGGCCAAGGCAAGTCACATGGACAATACCACATAAATGGAGCAGAAGCATGTCATTTTCCATAGATGTGAAGGGGAATGAGTGCTCATTTCAAAATGACAATGTAGTCTACCAGAGATAGTCTCCCTTTTATAAGTACACAGTTTCTAAAGTCTGTAAGTCAGTCGTTCTCATAACATGATACATAGCCACAGCCACATTAGAAACATTGGGGTTGCTTGTTTTCTTTTAGAATCAGGTTTTTACAGAAAGTGAGAAATTATGGTTCTAATTTATACTTATATACCTTTTTTAAAAAAACATTTTGATGCTATATACTACTAGCAACATATCAGGTCTTTAAGTTCCAACAAGTCTGGTGGCTAAAGCCTTAGGCAAGATTGGTATGGTCTTAGTCATGGTCAAGGTATTGAGGGCATTCACTCAACAAGAAAACATTCATCAAAGATTTTTTATATCTCCTTTGTTATGGTCATGTAGATAAATATAACACAGTTCCAGACTTTATCGTTCTTAGGAATATAAACATCTTAGGATGTTTATAGATGAATTAAGAAGACCTTCAATACAAGGGAATAGATCCTATATGCTAAGTGTAGGCCAGTTTTCGCAGGGAATGAGTTTAACCTCTTGACAGCAGATGGGGTGGTAGAACTGATTCTTGAAGGATGAGAGAAAAACAGAATAGAGGGTTTAGGCATTCTGGGTAGAGAGAAGACATCATGCTGCATTCGACAAGCCACAAGTAATGGTGTAGAAGTGTTGTTTGTGTCTGATACTTTCTGCCTGATACCCCACAACCAAGGGTACTAAGCCTGAGGGGGCCTGTGTAGTGAGTCTAGAGGCTGGTCAGGAAGCAGGGCAAGACATGGAACATGGAAAGATATGAAACAAGATGGTTTCTTTGAAAGACATTGTCTATATTTGAAATTGTCAAGATGATGATGCAATAGGATTATCAGTCAGAGCCACTCAGCCTGGCAACCATTGAATGTTTATCTTCCCATGAATGGTTTTAGTCTGATTCAGAGAAGAGGGAAATGGAGAAAGAAGGTTCAACAATCCCCATGTAGCAGAAACAGTTCCACTGATGCTTATGTTATCTCCTCCTCTTCTTGGGCACACCATAAGCTGCATTCCCTAGCCTTCCGTGTAGTAAGGGGGACATAAGCCTAAGCCCTGGTTAATGGAATATGAATGGAAGTGGCAGACCCACCTCAAGTCTTTGCTGAATTGCTCATGGAATGCAGAAGAGTCCTAGACCACCAAGAGGGCTGAGGGGCAAAATGGAAAGAGTCTGGATCCCTGAATGACTCTATGGAGAAGAGAACTACCCTCTTCTCAATTTTCTTGGGCTATAATGTGATCTTAACAATGAACTTTTACTGTTCTGCTTAAATTTGGGGGTTGTTTCTTTGCATTGTTAGCTTACGTTGACTAGTAAATCCAGAAATGCTGTGCTTGATTGTCTTCTCTTTCCTAGCTTCAGGAATACTACATATTTACGAATAAAGAACTTCCTCACAGTTACCAAAGGAGCCTTTCAAAGAGGTGGGATGTAGGATAGGACTGAAGAAAGAAAACCCAAATGGGGAGAAAATGGCAAGTGGGGATTGAATATCATGAGTGGCACTTCCACTGTTTGCTATGGGAGCAGTTAATGTTCTCCCCACAGTTTAGGTTCAGAATTGTATCCGCTTCAGAGATAGAGGGTTCATTAGTTCATTCATTTCTCCATACATTTATTCTTCCTGTACTTTTTGGGCATCTACCACAACATGCCAGACAATGTGTCTGCTGATGTTGCAAAGTGAGCAAAACTAGACACAACCCCAACCTTTCCCTCAGCTTATAGTTTGGAGAGTAAGAGAGATAACACAATGCTAGTGAGTACTACAAAGGAAAAGGAGACAATGTTTGAGTGCATTTAGTGTGAAATGGGAAGAAACTTATGGAAGGAAAAAGTAAGGATAAGTTTCTCTATTAAGGGGAATTTGAGCTGAGATTTGTAAGAAGAGTAATAGTAAATTAGATAAACAAGGATGGAATGAGGGAGTAGGAGGTGTAAAATACAAACTTAATCAACAACAAAGCCCTCTTTATCCTTTGTACTTTTCCCTCATGGTTATTGAAGATTTGTGGAAGGGGGTCATTCTTAGGGATCTGGATACTTGTGTATAATTGCTTCCATTTTGTATAGTTGCCTCATTTTACCAGGTATTATATTCACTATATGAAACCTTTGAAACCTCAACCCAAAAACACCTACCAAAAAGATATGCAAATAATGCTTTATAATATTTGTGTGGTACTTTTTTCCCCAAAAATCTCCATTTGAAAATAAAATTTCTAGGTCTGTACTCTCATTAAGCTTAATAATTTTAAGACAATATTAGGACATCACTTACTAAATTCTGAAGAATTCTTAGCTTTCAAACTTTTTGTTGTATATTTCCTGATTAGTGATGTGCAAAAGGATGTGATATTTGGCCAAAACCATCACTTTATGCATCTTTGTGTCATAAGACAGCCTGACTTGGGCCATTTAATGTGGTTTCCTTTTTAAAGCATGAATGCTTTAGAGTTCATGTTTTAGTCAAGAAAGAATTGAGTTTTCTCAAACCTGGCAGACACAGAGAAAAGCTACTTAAAAAATCACACTTAGGTGACAAAGTAATAAGAAAAGTCCCTTTAGAGGCCATTAGCACTTTGCCTGAAGAAAAACTGTTGGTGGTTTTTCTTAACTTTTTAGCTTACTGAGGCAGCACTGTTGAAAAGTTCCTGGTAAAACCAAGATTAGGCGAGAGAGTTTATTTTGGGATCCTACTTGAGGAATTTCAGGATATCCCATTGGTTAAAGTTAGCATCCTTATTATTGCATTTTCCACCTTAATTAACAACTAAAGTTTGTACTAGGTAATGGAACAAAAATTTGAGTTAGGATAATTTATAGAAATCTATATATTAAATGTCTATCTATGTGTTCTGCCAGTTACCCACACCCAAAAACCCACTGGTTTTTTCTGTGTTAACCTCCTCTCTAAAGTTGGATCCAAGATTCAGTTATCAACATATGCACCTTTTCCTAATAATACTTTATTAAAGTACAATTTACCTTCATTTATGGAAACACAGAATCAAGCTAACACTTATTAATCTGAAAGTTTCTGATTACCATGAAATGTCCCTAGGCAGGGGCTGTGTTAAGTTAGCTACTTGGCATCTAAGAAAATTATCCTGAGACAAATTAAAAATAGAAACAAAATTGCAAGCAATAGCAGATATGTCTAACCTTCTTATAGATAAGCTCACCCTAAGTACTTTTCAAGTGCAAACAGAAAAGGCTAATTATAAATTATTCTTATCCATTTATTAAGGCTGCTCCCTTAAGGGCCAATTCTAGGTAAAGCTTCATTAACCTTGTATCAGTTACTTGTTCTTGAATTTCGAAAATTCATTTTTTCATAATTTTTATTAATCCAGTGAGGCCTTCCTTCTCATTTGTACAAATTAGTAAGGTGTCAACCTATATGTCAATTTCTGGAGTTATGAAGGGAAGAAAGAGAGAAAGAAAAATTAAAGGTATTGAGGGCCCACTATATGCTGAAGGTCCAAGGTACTTTCTCCTACATTAATCAATTAAATTATTTCACTAAATTTTGATACACAGAATCCAATACATCCAGTGGAATACTAGTTCAAAGACCTTGGTTCTTAAGCATGGACTACATTCTAAAAGTTCACTTCTAGCTCATTTATTTATCATTAAAACACAGATATATAGCTAAAGACTACTTTTTTAGAATAGTCAATATAAGCCTGTTATGTTTATAATATACTATATTTAATCAATGTAAAAATCTTTTGATTATTAGAGGAACCCTTATTTGTATAACCAATAGTAACAGGGGGAATGGACTGCCAAGTATTATGGTATGTTACAGTCCAATTACTAAGATTTTAAAATATGAAAAGATGTGTTTTAGAGTTAATGGAATACAGTACATAAGACCTTGGTTATTAACAAAATAGCCGAGAATCAGTAATTGGGGAGAGGTGGAGAAGCAAGGGCTCAGAACAACTAAAATATGCATTCAAAGTCTTTTCAGGAGATTTGGGAAGAGGGGGAGATGCTCAAAGACTCAGCTGCCTTTGGCCACCACTAACCACCAAAAGGAGGTGGAAACACAAAAACTCAAGGAAAGGGAAAACACGTGAATTGTGTTTCAACCACACAGAGACCAAATAAAGAGTGCAAACTCCATTCTCTTTTTTTCTTAATACAAGATTTCTCCATTTTAGTAAACATGGTTGGTGCCCTTCCTAAACCAATACAGTGATGAGCACTAAAGCTTGAATCTGGAAATGCCTCTGTAAGATTGTCCCTGAGAGACTGGAGTTACCATCTCCCAAGGTAGGGTGGAGTCCCCTACTATCCCCTACTACCCTCATGCGTAGGAAAGTTCATAAGTAAAGGCTCTCGGATCCTGTGATATGAAAACCTACCCCCTCACCTCAAGGATAGACAGATACTGAGATGCAATTTAGGTTCCAGAGCTCCCCTTGGGATCAAGTTAAGATGACTGGTCAACTGAACCCACCTTTTGCTTTACTTCCTCCTTCACATGTTGAGAGCAATTCCTCAATAAATCATGTTTTAAGGATTCCTATGTCAGTCTCTACTAAGGACTTCCAGCCTAAGACACCCATTTTATCTGTGATGCTATCCTCATGTTTGTCTGTGGCTACCCTAACAGTTTTCTTCCCCCAGTCCCACCAAATAAAAAAAGCCATTTGTCATGGACCAATACAACCCAAAGCCTATTCTTATTCCAAAAGCTTGTGCTCTGTACTTCCTCTGCCTCTAAACATATGGTCAAAGCAAAATGCAATGCCCTTTACTTAGGACCCAGAAAAGTCAAAAAAGGTAAATGATTTTGCAACAATGAAACAAATAGTCTCCTGCACATAGAAAGCAGACAGTGCCATTTTAAGTATGAATAATTGAAAAACAAGGCATGAAATATTCTTAAGTACAACCAATATAAGTTTTTAAAATAAGTGTTCTAAACTACCAGAAAGTAAAATATGTCCCTGCCTGTAAATTATTCCAAACTTTGGAGGATTATTGAGATAAGAATATGATTTGAAGGCTTATCTTTATTTGAGACTAATTTACTGAGGCAAGAGAGTTGGAGGAGGTGCCTCTCATTCTCAAATATTGAAATCTTAAATTAAATCAATGCCAATCAATCATGCTGGCAAGTAAGTCAAACTGATTGAAATGTGCAGGCCAAGCTATCAATTAAGATGCTAGTCATGGAACATGGTTCAGGGTCCTCAATGGAATAGGCAGTTGAAGATGTGATTACTGTAGATTCTCACCATCTTACAGAGGGAGTCAGCCTGGTTATCACACTTGCATTAATTTACCCACCCATCTACACAGCCCTACACTCATTGTTTACTGAATGCCTACTCCACTGCAGACACTATTCTAGACATTATAAATATGACGGAAAGAGGATGACTAAGACTCAGGAAGCTTTTGATTTAGTGAGGATTCAAAAGAAAGGTAAGCAAGTCTATGAAAAAAATTAGATTTATGAGACAGTTTTGTAAACGATCCTTATTATACTAAAACATACGTGTGTGTGTGTGTGTGTGTGTGTGTGTGTGTGTGTGTGTGTGTGTGTTCCAAGGTACTTTCTCCTATAATCTGATCTCTCTCTGCAGGCTACCTAGGCCTGGATCAGTTGTGTTTAATAACTCTACTTTGCCAATTAGTCATGGCACTTGTTTCCTTCCTAAAATGCAATCAGGATAAGAGTAACATGTAAATAAGAGTAAATGTGTCTTTGTCTTTTCAATGTCATGTTTGTCCAACAGTATAGGTCATGGTTTCTTTTTCCTTTTTTGAAACAAACAGACATGTTCTGCATACACACACGTGTGTGTGTGAATGTGTGTGTGTCTCCAAACACTACCTCCAAAGAAAAAGAGAAAGGAAAAGCACACGATTATGAACAAATAGAATAAAATAGTATAAGAAGTTGATGGAAAGTCTCGGAAAGACCTAAAATAGAGCAAATGTCTGCCCACAGAGATGATATCAGTAGATATCATCTGGATTCTTGAACTTTAAGTCCATTAAAAGGGGACAAATAGAATTTTTTCAGACCCAGGGGACCAAGATGACTTTTAAATCAATGTGCATTGGGAGAGAAGATGCTTGTCCATTGTGAGTTTGTGGTGAAACCTAGAGACTCTGTGTGTCTGAGAGATGCCTAGTGAAACCTCAAGGAAGCAACCTGTGGGGTCTGAAAACTATGCCGCCCAGAGGCCTGAATGCAGAGCATGTATTTTATGGAATCAACAGGGCAGTGTTAGTATTCAAGGTTTCACAATAATTAATAACCAATTAACTAATTTATTTTAAAATAACAAAAATCTTGTAACATACAAAGTTTTGTATAAAAGTTGAAAAATAAAAATAACAGTAATGAAGGTACAAAAGAACAAAAATCTCCATTCATTTCTAAGCTATGCATTGTCTTTATTTCCAAAAAGTAGAAAGATACTATATTCATATATTCCAGTCACGACTATAATATTCTATAAACTAGCATTAGAGAAGATTTTTTAAAAACCTAAATACAACTATGTGGCTTTGACAATCTAGAAAATTCAATAAATGACGAAGAAAGTGAACCTTCTTGGGTTTTCGGGATGGGTTGTGTCCACACATATATTTCTGTGTGTTTTTGGTTTCTCTCTGTAGGCTATCTAAGCCTAGGTCAGTTGTGTTTAATAACTCTATTTTCTAATTAGTCATGGCACTTGTTGCCTTCCTAAAATGCAAATCAGGATAAGAGTAACATTGTAAATGTGTCTTTGTCTTTTTAAGGTCATGTTTGTCCAACAGTGTAGGTCATCATTTCTTTTTCCTTTTTAAGCAAACAGCCATGCTCTGCCCAAATATTTATAAGTTCGGTTGAGAAAAGTTAAATGGGGCAGAAGATGCAATTTAAAAGTAAAAACAAGTGTCAAACTTCAGGGTCTCCTTAAATGATGCAAAATGTTGGAATGTTAAAACTTTTCTTTGACACCCCTTATAAGCCAGTGTTGGTTTGTTTGGTATGAAAAGTGGCTATGCTTTCTAAGATTTACTGATGGATGTTCAGAAGTCATGTAAAAACTATCTGAGTAGCTCATGCCCTCTGTTTTATCCAGAAATAGTTTTACAATAACAGTGAGAAGAAGTAAGAAAGGGAGGTAGTGACTGTGAAGTTTTACTGCCACAGCTGTGAACATTGCAGCAACCTCACAGACACCTTTGTGGAGTGCTAAGAACATTTGGAGAGGTGTGAGCAGAGGTTGTGTGACCACTTGCTTTCAGGAAAAAAAAATGTTTAGAGATAAACATATTTTGTAAAATCGTAATTAACAACCCACATAGCTTCCATTGGCTTTTACAAAGTTTTCCAATGTCTGGATGGAAGCTATTAACAATGACATTTATGTACAGAAAAAAATAAAAGATAATGTTTCGATCTTAGGTTGAAGGGTGATAGATGGAGAGGGAAACATAAATTAATTATAAAATACCTTCTTGGCAGGGCGCAGTGGCTCACACCTGTAATCCCAGCACTTTGGGAGCCCAAGGCAGCAGGATGGCTTGAGCCTAGGAGTTTGAGACCAGCCTAGACAATATATTGAGACCCCATCTCTAACAGAAAAATTTTATAAATGTGCTGCAGGGTGTGGTGATGCATGCCTATAGTCCCAGCAACTTGGGAGACTGAGGTGGAAGGACTGCCTGAGTCCAGGAGGTCCAGGCTACTGTGAGTCGTAATTGTGCTACTGCACTCCAGCATGGGGAACAGAGTGAGATTCTGGCATAAAATAAAATAATAAAAGAAAATAAAATAGTGTCTTCTTAACCCAAATGTAGATAGAGAAAACAGGAGCTAATCACACACCAATTATAGCAAAAGCTTCACCTTGGCAGAAAGACATACTATTTATTTATAATCAGTATTAAAGATTTATAAGCATTTTCAAGGTTTGCATTTATTTGAGGTTGAAGTATCATACATATTTGTCTGCATGGTAATATTCTGGTTAATTTAATTTTGGTGTTGATAAGGCCAAGTTCAGATAATCAGTCTCAGGTAGGCTGGTTAGTTTCATACTAAAAAACTATACCAAGACTTGCATTACTACAATTGATTACCCTTAAAGTAAATTTCAGAAGAGAGATTACCAAGAGAGGGGTCAAAAGCTGACTTGAAGACAAATGTAATTGTCAGGCATAGTTTTCTGAACCAACTGCCCTCTTCAGTCATTATCAGCTTTACCAGTGAATTGAAACAGTAGGTGTATATTAACATTGCAGCCCATAGCTGGTCACATTACTGCTAATCGGGGCTATTTTTTCATTAAAATTCAATTAAAACCCCAAGACATCAGTATACAAAGAGAGGGCATGTAACCAAGAGAGGGCATGTAAGTAACTTCTGAAACACAGTATATGATCTGTATCAGAATCTGGGTGGAGGTACCAGAATGTGTTAACTTTGTGAAGCTTCATTGACTTTTTCACTTATGATTTATGTACATACAGTTCTACTTCTTTTATACTCTATTTTTTTATTTTTAAAAAGACTATATAAAAAAATTTTGATTTCTATATTATTTCCTATAGGCGAAGTTGTCACATAGACCTAAAATTTTATTTGAGCACTGGCTCTACCATTTCCTTTTGATCATGACGTTTCTCTACTGCATGAATTTTTATCAAATATATCTAATTTGATATTTGTTTGATACATTTTTACCTGCCTTTTCCTTGACCTTACTTCCATAGTATAAAAATTTATTTGCAATTTCTAATACAGTATATATTATTTACTACCTTCTCCCAGTCAGGACTAGAAAATCACGTGGGTTAAATGGTGTCCTGTGCTTCCAGATGCCTTTAAATATAAGCTGTGACTTTGACTTGCCTTTCCATGGACCTTTCCTGGACAACAGACATCCTTCTTGTCTGCCAATATGGTAAAATATTCAGTGTCAGAGTCATCTTGTCTCACAGTGTCATTTTTGAATCCATGCTGTTTTTCAGGCACTGGCTGCTCTGTTCATTACATTCTATACAATTTTGTATACTGATGTCTTGGGGTTTTAATTGAATTTTAATGAAAAAAATAGCCCCGATTAGCAGTAATGTGACCAGCTATGGGCTGCAATGTTAATATACACCTACTGTTTCAATTCACTGGTAAAGCTGATAATGACTGAAGAGGGCAGTTGGTTCAGAAAACTATGCCTGGCAATTACATTTGTCTTCAAGTCAGCTTTTGACCCCTCGTCTTTAGCAGCTTGACTCCAGCTTTATAAAAAGCAGAGTAAAACTGGGGCAATTCATGCATCCTCAGGTGCTTGTTTAGACTTTTATCTGGTGATTTAGCATTTGCAATTTTAAAGGATCAGTCTCCAGTATGGTTATGGGTGGTGGTGTCAGACACACCTAGATGATGTCAGAATACCTGAGTGAGCATTCTGCTTCAGCTGTACCAGTCTTGTGCGATTTGGTAAGGTAATTTTGTCTCTCTTAGCCTGATTTCTTTTTTTGTTTTGGGATTTTGTTTGTTTGTTTGTTTCTTTTTTGAGTCAGAGTCTCACTCTGACACCCACGCTGGAATTCAGTGGCGCAATCACAACTCACCCCAGCCTCAACCTTCTGGTGATTCTTCTACCTCAGCCTCTAAAGTAGCTGGGACTATAAGCTCAGGCCACCACGCCCAGCTCATTTTTTCTTTTTTTTTTTTTTGTAGAGATGAGGTGTCATGATGTTGCCCAGGTTAATCTTGAACTCCATTCTCAGCTTTCCTATACAGAAAGTAGGTCTAATTTTACCTTTCTCATTGGGTTATTGAAAAGATTAAATGGTGGACATTGTTTTTATTACATGTGCTTTAGCTTTTTCCCATCAATATCAGAAATTAAGATTGGGCTTGGAATAAAAGTTCTATTTTATCTGTTATATCTTACATATGAAAATAAATAGTATAAACTATATGATTTCACTTATATGAAGTGTCAGCACAAGTATAGTCACTTTATGGAATCAATGTCAAAACGGTGGTTCCCTCTACGAGTTGTGGTATAGTGTGGGAGAAACACAAGGGTGGTATCTAAGATGCTGAAAATGCTCTATTTCTTGAACTAGGTCATAGCTGTTGGATTTTATATATGCAAAAATTCATAAAGCCATACACTTGAGATTTATGCACATTATTGTAATTATGTTATAACGACAAAAAAGAAAGAAGGGACTTAGTGATATTTTTCAAATTTGTTGAGAAAATATAAACTGGTACATACCTTTTGGAAATTAAAAGGTCATGACAATGCTCAGTAATCCCAACTCTGGTTTCTCAATTAAATATTCCAACCACAGAAATAGCCCAGTAACTTGTAAGAAATGATTTGCATGAAGGTGTTCATTGCAGTATTTCTTACTTAAAAAGGCAACACTGAAAATAATGTAAATTAAATGTCCAATAATATAGAAACAATTACATAATTGATGACACGTCAATTCCAGAATTATACAGTCATCAAAAATAACTACCGTATGTAAAGTGGCACAGCCATTTTAGAGGACTTTTTGGCAGTGTTTTATAAAGCTAAACATACATCAGTCCTGTGACTCAGCAAGTCTACTTCTGGGTTTTTGCCAATACAAATGAAGGTGTATGAGTCCACACGAAGACTTGGACATCAATGTTCAGAGCAGACTTATTCGTAATAGCCAAAAACTGGAGACAGTGTAAATGACCATCAATCAGGGAATGGAAATAAATATTCATATAATGCAATACTCAGCCACTACTACAGCATGAATAAATCTCAAAAAAATTGTTGAGTGAAAGAAGCCAAACACAATATTAAATACTGGCAGATTTCATTCATATGAGGTTGCAGAAGAGGCAAAATTAGTCTATGGTGATTGATATTAGAACAGTAGTTACCCCTAATGGGAAGATGAGGAATTGACTGGTGATGGAAATCATCTCTATCTGGTTTGGCAAGATCTTGTAAGCCTGAGGGTGTGCCCAGTAGAAATGTAAAAATATCAGTCATAAATCTATTGAGGTGGTGAACCAATGTCAGGACCCATCTACTTCTGTAGTTCTTATGTGAAAGAAAGTAAAGCCATATTCGCTCTACATATAGCTGATAACATCCTCTAAAAGAGGATAAAAGAAAGGCTGCTATAATTTCTATCAGTATAAAAAAGAGTTATTAAGGAGAACTGCAGAAATTCCAAAAGGCTTCTGGCGTTCTTACTCTGGTATTCCAGAATAATAGGCCCGGAAGGGACATAAGCATTTATAGGAAAGACACAAAGCCTAGAGAGGCTGTATGTCTAATCCAAGGACATACATAGCCAAGATTAGATAATGTACAACCAATTCTCAGTCTTTCTTATGAGAAAATAGAGGCTAAAAGAGCTGTGACAATTTCTGGAGAAAATGAAAGGGTTGTTTTTCTATACAATGCTAAAAGAGCATAAAATAAAAGATTAAAAGGTGTGGGGAAAGGCTGCTAACAATATAATGCTTCAGCAGTGAAAGAACAGTTCGATACAATAGACTTCTAGTGGTTTCTCATTGTGGATGTGTAGGTGGTTTGCACTTCCAGTCTCTTCAGTATTAGATGTTTATCATTTCTCAAAATCTCACACTTGATGTTTTTCCTTTTTACTGAATGTTTCTTTATTTGTTCCTGTTTTATTTCAAGAAATATTAACGAACCATTTAGAATTATGCTCTTGTTAAGAAATTCACATAAATCTGGACTAACTTTATGATTGTATTTAGTTATGTATCCATTTATTATTTTCCAAAAGTAAAAGCATGCACAAAAATGCCCCTCTGTGTTCTTTATAACATTATTAACGGTTTCATATATTTATGAGAAAAAGGCCCTTTTAATTTTCTCCCTTGTTATTTTAGATGTATTTTGCTCCTCCTCCTCCTCAGAGAGTGTATGGACAGCAACACTTCCCACACAACCTTCAACATATGCCCAAGGAACATTTGTGGGGCTTGATATAGTCCTGCATCCTCCTGGGATATGGTTTTATGAATAAAGAAAGGTGGCTGGGCGCAGTGGCTCATGCCTGTAATCCCAGTGCTTTGAGAGGCAGAGGCAAGAGGATTACCTGAGTTTGAGACTAGCCTGGGCACCTTGACAAGACCTCATGTCTACAATAAATCAGAAAATTAGCCAGGCGTGGTAGTGTGTGCTTGTACTTCCAGCTACTTGGAAGACTGAGGTGGAAAGATCACTGAGCCCAGCAGGTTGTGGTTGCAGTGGCCATGAGTGTGCCACTGCATGCCAGCCTGAGTGACAGAGTGAGACTCCTACTAAAAAAAAAAAAAAAAAGTCCACCTTTTAAGAAAGTGTCATTTATTGGCAATCAACTAGTTATTGATAGATTTTTGGTTCAGTCTCTTAGCAGGGTCTGAATGAATGAAAACTGGATAATTGTGTAGTTGGTTGTTTTAACACTTTCATAAAAATCAATAATTAATATGAGCATTGTATTGCAGTCACAAAATTCAGAAGTAACAAGCTCATCTTCCTCATACCTTCCTTCTTCAACCATCCTATTTCCTTCAAGAGTAATATTTTCAAATATGTTTTTGCACTGATTACTTTTTTTGCTATTTCAAATAATATTGCTGTGAATGTTCTTGTCAATGTCCCCCAATGCACATGGTTTCAAGAGTTCTATAACTCAAGGGGGGACACATCTCATCAACAAGGGTACCTGCATAATGAATATTTGCATACCTAACCCTGAATTGTACTCCACAATTTTAAAATAAAATTTTTTTTTAAAGACTTCAATAACTCTTGGAGTGTAAGAAAGAGTAGAATTTCACCATTGCGTGCTGTGGTTATTTTCAACCTAGCTATATAAAGTTATTAACTGTTTTCCTAATAGTACTGATTTGTCTTCCCATCAGGAGTGGATGACAGTTGTGTTGCTTCAGTGTCAGGCTTTTCAAGCCAGTGATTATAAAATTGTATCTCACTGTAGTTAAAATGTGCATGTTCTAGATGACTTATAAAGCTGAGTGTCTTTTCAGGTGTTTACTGAGATTTTCACTTCTGTGAATTACCTCTTTGAGTGTTCTGTCCATGTTTTCTTTGTTGGTTTTTTTTTGCAATTTTTCTTATTGACTCATGACGTCTCCCTTATACACTTTGGATCTGGGTATTTTATCATTTACATCCAAATTAGATGCAATGGTCTCTAATTTCAAGTGTCTTATTCTTTATGTAAATATTTAAGACCACTTCTTTTTCTTAACTTCATCTTACAAATTTTAATACATAATATGTTTGCTATAATTCATTTTTAATATAGTCTGATTTCCATTATTTCTCATTTAATCCATGGATTGTTTAGAAGTGTATTTTTATTTATATAAAGTAATTGGGTGTTTCTTGTAATTTTTTGATTACTTATTTAAATTGAATTGCATCATCATCATCAGAGAATGTGTTCAGTATGATTCCAGCACTTTGAAATTTGATAAGATTAGCTTTATTGCTAATATGTAGTCAGGTTTTACAAATGCCTTCATGTGCTTAAATATAATATATATTCTCCACCAAATAAAAATTGTTAATTGTACTTTTCAACTATTCTGTGTTTACTCTTTGATCCATAATAGTAAGAACCTGATTTGCCCATTAATAAAATGGACACTTGCAGTTTTTATATTTAAACATTTGGTTTGTTCTGAGCGCATTTTTGTATAAAGCATGAGATTGAGATTCAACTGTGGTTTTTTTCCAGATTCCAGTTTTAGCAATAGCTTTTATTGAATCATTATCTTTTTCACTATCAATTTATTTTGTCAGTGTTACTGTATGCCAATTTATTTCATTTTTGGTTTACTCATGGATTTCTGTTCTATTTCATTAGTCGGTCTATTTATTCAAGGATAGAATTTTTTATTAGGTGACAATCAGTAATGAAAATTAAAACTGGGTCCTGATGTAATGACAGACTGATCTGCCCAAGTCAGAAAATTAAAGCAGAACTAGGAAGAGACAAAGACTTTAGAAAAATGGATAGGGTCATGGTCTTTTGTGTGTGTGTGTGTGCACGTGTGTGTGTGTGTGTGTTTGTGTGTGTCTGCCTAAAATAGACTGTGCAAATAATAAATGCAAATCTCAACAGAGGGAATTACACATTGTTAGCAATTAGTTAAACCCATGTAACAAAAAGACTGTAATTCTTTGCTCTGTAAAAGACATCGTATTAAAGAGATAAATGTCACCCTAAATTATACTTGTGGTACTTACCCATGCCTCCAGAGAAAAAGGTGAATGTAATTAATACATGTGTTATGGTATTTTGACTCTAGTCTAAACCAACTAAATTAAAGAAATATGAACAAAAATGGTGAGATATAATGGCTGCAACTGGAATGTGATAATAAAGTATATGCATGTATTCCTTATGCCTAAAACGCTGCCTGCTAGTATATTTAGCCAACTTTCTGTTTATACTCATAATCTGTTCTCCAAGGTATGTAGAGTTCATACAAATTAATACTCACTTATAAAGTTTCAGCAATGCTTACTTTGCCTTTTAATACATTACAAAAATTAATTCTGACCACCCAGGAGGCAGAAGGGAAAGAGTGGCAAAATAAGTAGTTCGCTGACATTTTACAAATTCTTCCAGATTATATATATATGTATTTATATACAGAAGGTGCCAAAAAATATATACACATTTTAAGAAAGGAAAAACTGTATTAAAATTGTAAGATGAATACAAGTCATGTTTGACTTCTACGATTAAAAGAGGTGCTTAAATTGGTTACCACCAGCGTCCAGACACTTCTGAAAAGTACTTCAAAAAGTAATACATAGAAAATATTTCTTAAAATATGTACACATTTTTAGCACCCTCAGTGTGTGTGTGTGTGTATGTGTGTAATTGTGACAAAATTATTTGAGAAACACAATTTTTTTCACTCATCCAAGAGTTTAGGACCCCTGAAATGTTTTAAACATTTTACTAAATAATAAATCATTTATAACTTTTGGTTTAATGGAAATTAATTAGCCAATATAAAAAACTTGATTATATACAATTATATATAAACTAGAGGTGGAAATTAATGTGAATGTAATGCTGAAATCTGATCTACTGGGCTCTGCTTAACCTAATGCCGAATACCCAAAGCCCAGGTAATAGGTAAGTTGGAGTACAGAGTAGTCTACAATCTTCTCCAGGACATTGGCATTTTGTTTACTACCTTAGTCTAAAATTAGTGTCTTATTTGCCAATCTAACATGTTTTATGAATCAATTTTATGTTGGCCTGTCTTTTGAGAGTCTTTCTATTTACACAAACAAAAGAAGCATTTAAATTAGGAACCTACTGAACTATTCTGAGCTAATGTTAATATCAGATCCTTTAGCAAGAAAGCCATTTCATCAGTTACTATGTACATAGGATGCATAATCTTGCCCATTAAAAGCCGGGTCAGGAACACATTTTGGTTGCTAGGTCAGGAACACATTTTGGTTGCTGCAGGGGAAGCACTCTCTTCCAGACCTGTGGCTTATTCAGCCTGCATTTTACACCAACCTCCCCAAACTTTCCAGGGAGTTACTAGAAAGGTTTTCATATTCCTATCTTTGCTTTTCACTTCCCTGTAGTGAGCAATCCATTTGTTTGTCACCTTTTATCAGGGACATTTCTGGGAATAAATATGGTAGATTTATATTAACTGATTCTGGAGATTCATGTTCAATGGAAAGAGCAAAGGCATAAAGTCACTGTGGAATTTGAGAGTGTGAGTGAGAATATATTTAGATTAAAAGACAATCCCTGCTTACATTTCCATTTTCATGAAATTTAGTAAAAATACTTTGGAGGAAGGAGAAGAACTGAGACAATGAGACAGAGGGCAGAAAGAAAGGAATAAAAGAACCTGGAAGGAAAGGATGTAAGGAAGGAAGAGAAGGAAGAAGGGAGGAAGGAGGAAGGGAGGAAAGAAGGGAGGGAGAAGAGGGAGAGGGAAAGGAAGAAAGGGAGGGAAGGAGGAGGAAGGGAGGAGGGAATGAGGGAGGGAGGAGGGAATGAGGGAGGGAGGAGGGAAGGAAGGGAGTAAGTAAGAGGGCTGGCAAGGAGGGAGAGGGGAAGGCGGGGAGGAGAGGGAGAAAGGAAGGAAGGAAGGGAGGAAGAAAGGTGGGAGGGAGGAAGAGAAGAGACAAGAGAGGGAGGAGGGAGATGGAAACAGAGACAGACAAGGATGGACAGAAGGAGGAAATGCACCTTTCAACATCATTGAGAAACATTTTATGTGGATGTGATCCATCATGGAATATTCCTTGTGTGACAGACTTTGTATGAAACCATTATATTTACCTCTTTGGCTGCCTGTACTATGTCAATTCCTCCAGCAGCTACAGAGCCTGCCTTTCTGGTGATTTAGAGCTTTGGCCATCAGGCCCTGGAGTAGGAGTGGAGTAAAAGGGGCAGTTCTGTAGGAGGGGCTTCTGGACCCCTTAGGGCAAAGGCGGTAAAAGTCCGACTGAGAGAGAGATCTGCCCTATACCTAAACATTGTGGAACTGGAGTAAAACAATAGCAGGCAATTGTTTTCCAAATGTTTCTCCATTTGGGAGAGAAGGTCCTGACCTTCCCTCAAAGAGCTAAGGAGGTTGACAGTGGCATCTGAAAGAGCAAAAGGCCATTTTTCTTGATTATATTCCTGACACACAATAAATAAGATCTTTGTTTCTCTCTGGAAGCGGGGAGAAGGGAGTAATGGGGCTTTTGGCAAGAGGAAAACAGGGCTACAGTGAATTATCCATCCTGACAGGTGTAGACACAGGCCAAGAAGCCTGGGGTGTCATCTTCTCTATTCATAAACCACCACTGAGAGCAGGTAGCCTACAGTTTCTTATATCAACAAGTCAATTATGTTGAAACAGTTTACTACTTGCTTTCTGAACTCAAATACAGACTTTCCCTGTGAAGGGTTCAACCACGCAGACAGGAAGCAAAAAAAAAAAAAAAAAATCTAGAAAGGTCTCTTTGAATCTCTTCTCCTGATTGGTAGAAATAGAGCAATTCTTTTCCAAATATAATTTTTTGGATTTTAAAGTAAGAAAAAATATGATAGAGTCAATTCAGAATTTCTTGCTCAACACTCTACTGAGAGATAGATTCTCAGACAATAGAGTTTATGAACAAAAATTAAATGGCTTTAATTATAATATCCTACATACAGTATATAGTTAAAATATACTCTTGTTTTAATTAATTATAATATTTAATTATATTAAGTACATCTACATCCATAGTGAAATGTGTTACCCTATATTTCAGATAACTATAAATCTTTTGGGGAAGGAAATTTAGCAAAATATATCAAAAGCCATGAAAATCTATTCTCTTTAACACAGTAATTCCATTTTAAGGAAAAACAATGTGAAAAATTGAATAAAATCGTGTGCATAAAAATGTTTCAATTATAATCATGAAAAAGGAAATAATATAAGTAACCAGGGTAGAGGATTGATTAGGGCAGTTGCTCACAAGGGGAAGGAAAATTTTGTCACCCAGGGACATTTGCCGCGGACAATGCCCCGCAACAAAGAATTACCCAGCCCAAAATGTCAATAGTTCCAATGCTAAAAATCTGTACATTAGGGTAATTGTAGTATATTGACTCAATAAAAAAAAGTACAGTTCTTAAAGTTCATATTTGAAAAGCGAGGCTTCAGCATGAAAAATTATTTTTATGTAATAAAATAAAATAGCAGGATTTGATTTTATGTATACATTGTGGCTAACAGTAGCTCTACCATGAAACTCGTGAAACTTAAGTTGCAGGATCTTTCACTTACACAAGCCCCTTCAAAGGTCCTTGGAGAGGCTGTAGCAATGTGTTTCATATGATGATAGATTTTGCAAAAATATTCAAAGTAAAATTATTTTAACTTTTTATTTATGTCAGATTTTTTTTTCTCCTGAAACCACAAATGTTTCAGGTACCACTAAGCTGAACCTACCTTTCATTACAATTTTAATGAAGTGAAACACAATGTACATGATTGAGAAAAAAAATCTGTGATAGGAAGTTGCCATGTATCATATACTTTAGCAATCCTAACCACAGCAATTTCACCTTTCTCAAAGTAATTCCTTTATCACTAGTAAATTACTTCCACAGCTGGTCACAATTTATTCCACTATTCATGTCAGTTGTAACAATTTTGTTCTTAATCCTGTGTTATATTTTTATAAGAGAAAATCTTTAAGAGTCATTGGGTCTATAGAAAAAAGATGGGAGAGCCTTACACAGGAATCTACAATGTCTCTTTCCCCCAAGTGTTTAGAAGTACAGCAGGATGAGAAATTTTGACTAATGAGTATTGCAGATTCACCTGAGCATGCAGAGTAAATAATTATATGTGGAATTTATTTGCATTTTCAAGGAATACAGCATTAAGACATATTCATATCTATGACATATAGAATATCATGAATATTTTTGACAATCACTGTAGAAGTTAAAAACTAGCACTTTTCCAATTAAAATGCTCTGAAAATGAATTCTTCAATATAATTTTCTATGGAAATCTATCAGAATAGAGTAGTGACACTTAGATGAAATTTTGAACTATTTACTAGTAATAATGTCTAATATATTTTTAAACATATTTTTTATTATAACATTGCGGGGTATAGTTAAGGGTTAGGTATACAAATATGCATTGTGTGGGTACCCTTGTTGATGAGGTGTGCCCCCCCCATCCCCAGACAGATATGGGCTATGGTTAATCCCATCTCCCTTCCTCTCCCTTCCCCCACCATAGTTTCCCACCACTGTCAATCCTTTTCTTATAGTATTACAATACTTGTTCAAGGTCCACTTATGAGTGAGAACATGTGATACTCAGATCTTTGTTTCTGTGAGAGATCACTCAGTATTATAAAGTCCAATTCCATCCAGGTTGCTGCGAAATTCATGATTTTGTTCGTTTTTATGTCTGCGTCATAGTCCATTGTGTATATGATTCTCCACTTCTTAAAATAACGTTAGTCATATTGGATTAGAACCCACTCTACCCCAGTAAGACCTCATCTTAACTTGAGCTCCGTAGTCTCCCCGTAGTCTAAGGTTTTGCTTTCTATGATTTCAGTTACCTGTGGTCAACCACAATCTGAAAATACTAAGTAGAACATACCAGAAATATCAATCCATAGTTTTCACCAGCGTGCTACTCTGAAGAGCATGATGACATCTCATGCCCCGCAGCTCTATCCAGACTGGGGCATGAATTATCTCTTTTTCCAGTGTATCCACACTCTCTATGCTACCCTACTTGCTTGATTATCACTCAATAGCCATTTCTGTTATTAGATCAGCTGTCGGGGTGTCATGGTGCTTTTGTTACCGTCACTTTGCTTAACAACGGTCCCAAAGCACAATAGTAGTGGTGTTGGCAATTTGACACACCAAAGACAGGTTGTGAAGTGCTTCCTTTAAGTTAAAAGATGAATATCTTCAACATAAGGAAAATATATATATTTTCTGCTGAGGTTGCTAATATCTGCAGTAAGAATAAAATTCCTCACCCCTGAAATTGGGCACAGTATATTGTTAATACCTGTTCTATCATATTATATTATTAGTTGTTATTAATCTCTTACTGTACCTAATTTATAAATTAGACTTTGTCATAGGTACGCATGTGTAGACCAAAAAAGCATAATGTCTATAGAGTTCTGTCCTATCTTTAGTTTCAGGCATTCACTGGGGGTCTTGGAATGTATCTCCTGAGGATAAGGAGGGGACTTCTATATCTCTTCATTGATGCTGTTTGCGAGTAACATTCAAAGGTGTGGGGTGAGGACTTCAATATGTATTTTTGTGGAACACAATTCAACCTTCAACAAAAAGTCAGGGGAGATATATCATATTCGCCTTCCCTTTTCAAAATGATTTTCAGTTTAAGAATGAATCTCATCACTACTCAAAAAGATAGGCAAAGTGATACTTTTGAATAATTTCATCTGTTTTCAAGGCTCTCTTAATGAACTAAAAACAAAAGATGCATTCATTTAAACTACTTTACAAAACTTTTGAAGAGAGCTGAGGTATTCCAATCCATTCCCTGTTTAAAAGTCTTTTGAATTTTAAATGTTCACTAAAATTGTTAATCAAATTGGAGTAAGGCTATTATATCTCAAATCAAGTCAAATAAATGTAAATTACCGGTGGGTCTTATAATTTATGGCATACTGTATTCCTTAAATTATCAACATTGATGAAATAGTTGTTACCATTTTTATTGGACAGGGAGTATTATCGTACAATTTTTTTTGATGTGGGTTATATTGCTCACTAAATTGTATGAGGAGTGAAATAGTCATTTTTTTTTTTTTGAGTTGGAGTCTCACTTCGTCACCCAGGCTGGAGTGCAGTGGCACGCTCACGGCCACCCTAGCGTCGACCAGCTGTGCTCCAGCGGTCCTTCCGCCTCAGCCTTTCAAGTAACTGAAATCACAGGTGCTGCACACTACCTTGCCCGGCTTATTTTTTGATTTATTGTAGAGACGAGGTCTCACCAAGTTGCTGGTCATACAAATTTTAAGGTTGACAGATGTGGTGTGTTTCCTTCAGTGTTGCTATTATTTATGCTTCTTAAACTTATAAGTAAGGAAAATGACGATTCGGGGTGATGCCCGAATCCTCACTGCTAATGTGAGATGAATTTTTGAGCAGGTAAAGGTTGCCCCTAAGGTGACCCACCTACATTTGTAGGATGCCTAGGAGTTACCATCTGCCCATTCCCCTTACTTAAAAAAAACTTGTATAATTTAATATCAATCTTTTCATCAGGGATACAACTGCAAATTGTAATATAGAAACTACCAGGCTCAGTTTTATAAAACATCAGCTATAAATAAGTACACATTGTTTTGTATTTTGGGAAAAAAATCAATAAATAATTATCAGTCTAGCCTGGATTCCTGTCCTGTATTTTTCCCCATCTCATTATTTATTTTACAATATAATTATTTAGGTGTATGAGCTGGCATCCTCAGAACTGATGACTTATAAAACATTATCACTTCACAGATAAGTTTATGGAAAGTTAATGCAAAAATAGAAGGAAATCTTTGCCAGTAATGACGGCCTTTTAGTCATACAGTATCTTTTGTTTTCAATATGAGGGATTGT
>CAUYQG010235313.1:0-28823 GCA_963574415.1 Tarsius wallacei | reverse complement strand
CAATACTCAGTTATTTGTTTCTGTGATAGACCACTGAGTATGATAGACACTAAATCTATCCAAGTTGCTATGAAGTCCATATGTTTGTCCTTTTTTATGGCTGTGTAATATTCCATTGTGTATACATACCACATTTTTTTTATCCAGTCCAGTTTCGACAGGCAGCAAGGTTGGTTCCATGTTTTTGCTATTGTGAATAGTGCTGCAATAAACATGTGTGTGCAGGTATCTTTTTGGTAGAATGATTTGAGTTCCTCCAGGTATATTACCAGTTGGGAGATTGCTGGGTCATATGAAAGGTCAATTTCTAGTTCTTTTAGAAATCGCCACACTATTTTCCATAAAGGTTGAACCAACTCATCTTCAACAAAGCTCCCACCAACAACCACTGGAGAAAGGAGAACCTATTCAGTAAATGGTGCTAGAAAAACTAGCAGACCACATGCACAAGATTGAAACAGGACCCCTACCTATCACCATACACAAAAGTCAGCTCTAAATGGATCAAAGACCTAAATGTAAAACCTCAAACTATAAAAATATTCAAAAATGCAGGAAACCCCTTACAGAAATCGAAGCAACCAATTCCTTGTAAAAATCTCAGGGTTCCATGCCATAGGAGATAAGATAGACAACTGGGCCCTCATTAAACTGAAAAGCTTCTGCAAGGGAAAAGAAACCATCAAGAAAGAGGGGAGAGAGCCCACAGAATGGGAAAAAAATATTTGCCAATTCTATACCTGACAAAGGCCTAACATCCAGGATCTACAAGGAACTCAAATGTGCCAAAAGGAAGACAAAAACAAAAACAAAAACAGCCCCATTAAAAAGTGGACAAAAGACATGAACAGACATTTCTCAAAATAAGATATACAGGCAGCCAACAGACACATGAAAAAGTGCTCAGCCTTACTCATCATCAGAGAAAAGCAAATAAAAACCACATGGAGATACCACCTCACCCCAGTAAGAATGGCCATCATTAATAAAACAAACAGCAACAGATGCTAGCGAGGGTGCTGAGAAAAGGGAATACTTCTACACTGCTGGTGGGAATGGAAACTAGTACATATTCTTATACAATTTATATACAAGTCAGTCACCAAAAGTATGGAAAATAGTTGGTGGTATGAGTTCCATTCAAGGATGAAAAGCCCTTCATGTCCTGTAGCCTAAGGGAAACCCAACCCTAATTACTTGCTGTGGTATGAAGCCTTCTAAAATAATCCAAGTTCCTAAATAGTCCCAGGGATTCTAGTTACTGATATGTTATTTTCAAGATTAGATCTGTGACTTCTTTCTTGTACTCCTTTTACCTACTTATACAGCCTCCCCCCACAAAGATGTGAATGAAATGGATCTTCTTCCATGGGAGGTTGCAGATTGAGATAGCCGCTCCAGATGGCCATTTTATTACAGGCTTATGTGAGACTCTGAGCCAGACAACCCAGGTAAGCTATGCTAGAATTCCTGTCTCACAAATTGTCCTGTAAGACAATTAATGTTTTTTTGAGAGGATAAACTTGTCATCATTTACTATGCAGCAATAGATAACTAATTCATTTCTTTTGCTGTATTGTATTCATTCCTTCTGCTGTAGTTTGGAGAGAGAAATAAGGAAGATAAAGATGTTAGCTCTCCAGCATGAGGGAATAGGTATCCTAGGCTTGGTATATTTCCTCACTCAATCATTCAATAAAGGATCATATATATATATGATCATATATATATATATATACACACACACACACACACACACACACATATATGTGTGTGTGTATATGTATATATACTCAATCATTCAATAAAGGATCTTTATATATACTTAATATATACTCAATCATATATATACACTATATATAATATATATATTAATATATATACTCAATTGAGACATATATACAATCATTCAATAAGGGATCTTTATATATACTCAATGTATATACTCATATATATATACTTAATCATATATATACTACATATAATATATACGTATATATTCATATATACTATATAAATATATACGTATATATTCATATATATACTCAATCGAGACATATATACTCAATCATATCATATATATATGATCCCTTATTGAATGATTGAGTGAGGAAATATACCAAGCCTAGGATAACTATTCTAGGATATATATTATATATAAAACAAAGCAAACAAATACTATTGTTTTGTGTGGTGTGCAATGACTTTCTTATCTACCTTAAGCATCTCCAAATTAAAGCCAGTTACTCACCTGAATAATCATTTTCACATATATATTACTAACTTATGCAGTCATTGTGTACAAACCCTGAAATATTTACTTAATCAAAATTTTAATCTGAGTTTCAGTTTGCAGACCTATAGGTTTACAAAATGTACCTTGCATTGGTGGTATAACACAATAAATTGGAGTTCTGAGTTCTGAGAGGAACTGAAAAGACAAAGCACATATTAGGCTGACAATTGCATTAATCTTATCCAAATTTTCAAGGCAAATGATAAGAAAAGTTTTTAAATTTGGCCTCAGGCTCTTCATAGAGCGTGGGTTTTCATAGGTTTTTTTATTTTTTTTTTAACTGTTTGGTTTTTATTGCCTGTATAAGTGGCAGGTCTCTGAAGGTCTTATTATTGAATTTTCCATTAAAATCTGCTTGAAATAATTATAACTGATTAAGAAAGAAGTCTGGTAAGGTCTTAATACTTCAAACCAAGTGATAAATGTAATATGATCCATAGATCAGACTAAGTGGAAGTGACTGCATTGTATATCTTAATAGCCATGAATGCTTCTGTATATTATTTAAACATGCTAAATAGGAGTTTCCTGGGAAGAAAGGGAACCCTTCCAATTAGCGGGTTCTGCAAAGGTCAGTTTTGGAACTTGGAGTCAGCATCTTTGTCTTTTGGCTCAAATGACAATTAGCCAAATGTCACAATGTAATTGTAGCCTTGGCTAATGTACTAAACAGACAGTTGCCTCAGGATGTAATTCTTATAAATGCAATTGCAACCCATCAGCAGCTGAGTAGCATTTACTGTCAAGGGTTCAGAATCTACCAGCAAAAAAGGCAAATAGAGAGATAAATGCAAAAGATACAGACCTCAGCTCTCCAGCATGAGGGAATGGTTATCCCAGGCTTGGGATGTTTACTCACTCAGTCATTCAATAAGGGACCTGCCTCTTACTGAAATATATATATATATATATATATATATATATATATATTTATATTTATATATATATTTATAGATACAGATATATGAATACATATATGTGAATATATATAAAACAAAACAATCAAAAACATAATGTTAAGCTACCAGTTTGTAATATGTATAACAAAACAAAAAACAAAAACTAATGTAATGTTAAGCAACCAGTTTGTGTAATATATTATTGAGAATATCAGTCTATTAATATATTTTCTTTTTTCTTTTTTTTTTTTTTTTTGAGTTGGAGTCTCACTCAGTCGCCCAGACTGGAGTGCAGTGGCCGCTCCCAGCTACCGCAGCCTCGACCTGCCGGGCTCCGGCGATCCTTCCGCCTCAGCCTTCCAAGTAGCTGGAACTACAGGCGTTCGCTACCACGCCCGGCTGATTTTTTTAAAAATTTTATTGTAGAGATGAGGTCTCACCAGGTTGCCCAGGCAGGTCACGAACCCGCGGGCTCAGGCAATCCACTCACCTCAGCTACCCAAGGTGTGGGATTATAGGTTGAGCCACTGAGCCCGGCTTTATTAATATATTTTCTAACAATCCATGGCTAAGTCAAAAGCAGACTAACCCTCAAGGTAGAAGCAAGTCCAAAGTAGGACTGCAAATTAGGAGCATGTTATTATCCAAGAGAAGCAAATCAGAAACATGTATATTTTACAGAATAACAGCATAAAGGCACTAGAGAGTGAAATATGAAAATATTCCAATCAAACTGCATTTAAATGCCATTTGCTATCAGTGGGGGGAATTTTATGTGGAATTCTTAATAATATGTATATAGTAAGTTTCAATCTGTAAGGAATTGGCAAATATATTTTATTATTTGACTCTGGTAATAAGATTATGAGCAAAGAAAGGGAGGACTTAGAAACGTTCTTCCTATTTAAAAAAAACAGGCTGGGCTCGGTGGTTCAGCCTGTAATCCCGTGCTTTGGGATGCCAAGGTGAGTGGATTGCCCGAGCCTGCGGTTTCGAGACCCGCCTAGGCAACTTGGCGAGACCTCATCTCTACAATAAAAATAAAAATAAAATTAGCCAGGTTTGGGAGTGCGCGCCTGTAGTTCCAGCTACTTGGAAGGCTGAGTCGGAAGGATCGCCGGAGCCCGGCAGGTCGAGGCTGCGGTGGCCGGGAGCGGCCACTGCACTCCAGTCTGGGCGACAGTGAGACTCCAACTAAAAAAAAAAAACAAAAAACACAGAAATTCAGAATAGTTAGGAGATTTATTGAAAAGAACATAGCAAGGAAATGAGAGCATCGGTGGTTAAAAACAGTGTGATTCCAACTTCTTCTGTAATTTTAAATTTTGTTTTAATTGGTTGTATTGCAGACATCTGAGAGAATATCCACAAAACTGGAATTTACGTAGAAAACAATTGTGCATTTATTCTTAAATATTTAAACTTCAATCACCTTCAAAGTACTCTCAGTTTAATGTAATGTACCTATTGAGACTTTTTCCACTGCTCAAAACAGTTTTTGAAAATATCAATCAGTTTAATGTAATTTACCTATTGAGACTCTTTTTCCACTGCTCTAGACAGTTTTTGATCTTGTCAATTTTGATGGCTTTGAGTGTTTCTGCTGTTTTTTGTTTCACCTCTTCCACATGAAGAAAACGTTTTCCTTTAAGGACTTTTTTCATCAGGGAAAACACAAAAAGTCATTCAGGGAGACATCTAGTCAATAGGGGCATGATGGGGGACAAGGGTCATGCTGTTTTGGGTCAAAAAACTCCTGAACACTCAGTGTTGTGTGGGCGAGTGCATTAGTAAATCACCCATCATGATATGGAAGGACACATTGAAAGAATATCAAAACAATAAAATAAAATTCCTGAAGCCAAATGCAGCCTCTCACAACACTAGTTGGTACACAGATGCCAATAAGTTCCTAGAACACTTACCTAGTCGGGAAAGCCTGTACTACAGGGGGCCTGTCCTCTAAAAGATAATTCCATTTTGAGGGGAGGGTCTTCCCTCACACATTGTGTGTGTGAATATGTGTATATGTGTACACATTTGCATCTGCTGATTTTTGAAACAGGACTTCTATTCACTCCTTTGCTTGTAATATACTCTTTGTATTAGTGTCCTTTTTGGAGGGAGGTGAAGATAGTTGCCTATATTGGTTGAATTTACTTAAGCAAATGTGAGTTTCTATCTGGGCAAGGATACAGGTAAGTGTAGCTTTTTCCCAGCCACCTTCATACTCTTTACTTGAAATCAATGTGGAAAAAAAAAAAAGAATTACTTTAAGCCAGATATGAAATTCATTATCTTACCCATTAAAAGAATGGTTCTTTCTTTTAACACCAAGACATTTCGTGAGTACTAATTATCCTAAAGCAATCAGTTTATAAAATTTATAAAACCATGCAATTCAGAAATGAGATCTGAAATGATTACATTTTGTTGCTTCTTATTGAAAGTAATTGGACAAAACTAAAAATTTTTTTAGACAGGGCTGACAGCAGGACCGCAAACTTAGCTGACTCTCCTGGCTTGAAAAAGCTAAACTATGCTCTAATTCTACAAATAATAACTGGCTAACAACAATAACTGGTGAAAGCACCCAGTAACTTATAACGGAGATTATGGGAAGTGGAGGGGCAGTCTTAAGCATATTTCCAATAGCAAGAAGCTGATAATCAAATTTGACAAATTCAGAGTGGTGCTGATATGATACATGATGAGAAAAAAATCATGTCTTTCATGGACAGGTTTAATGTTCCTGTTAACAGAAACAAGAAGAGCACTGTAAATTTTTTGTGCTACAGCTTTTTATTTGTTGTACTGTGTTTCGATTGGTTCTGTTGACTGAAAAGGAAATAGCAAATTCGACATTTGGGCTAATGTTCCCAAGTTAAATTACTTGACAACTAGACACACTCTAGAGATTATATTATCTTCAATTTTATCTTTGTTATATATTTTAAAACAGTCAGATCACAAAATCTATTTTACCTTACTCTCAGGTTAATATTTTCAAGAATTTCAATGTTTTCAGCCTAAAAAAAACCTGAATTATTTTAACAAATATTTTGGAGAGTCAAAGTTTAAATTGTATGATTGGCTTTGAGGTTAAATAGACCCAATTCCCTAAGAATTTCATATACCGTAAGGAACACGGTAAAATTTGAACAATAAAAGAGAGAAATCAACTTGAAAGTGTAATATTTATATTCCTAATACAATCAAACTTAATATAAAATTGTACTGGCTTTCAGATTTTTAAAACATTTTTTAATGATTTTTGTTATAATAACGCTAATATGCCAGCTAAGGTTGTTGTTCCCATGTGCTATTTGGGGAAACTGAATCCTTAAGGCTTCAACCACTTTCTGAGATTCAGAGAGACAGTAAAAATGCATGCTTAGCAATCGTATTTTAAGATTGCAAATTTCTTGCATTCTCCTTTGTAAGAAGTCAGTACTGATTTGCCAAACTAGTAATCCAATGCTCTGAGATTCTGACACTGTGTGTCAATTAGAATGGCTAGAATGAGAATGAGTTACGTCCCCATTAACCTTTCTAGGAGATACTGTGAGATTAAGGCCGTATGATGTGTCCCTATAATTTTCTCAGCTAATTGAAGGCATTGGTCTATGACATGGCCCACACTCCACGCAGGTGACCGTTTTAAAAATGTATAAGGAAGAAAACAGATACTTGCAGTTACTGGAGAGCCAACTGTATAGTATTGTTTGTATCCAGGCATTGCAGACAGTCCAGAGGCCTATCTCCAGATTTATTAAAAAATATCACCCTCAGAAAAATTAAACCAGTCAGTCATCCTGAAGTCATTCTAGCTACATTGTGTGATTCCAAAGATTTCCAATGTTCCCCTCTGCCAAATGAGCCACCAGATTTTTGTCACCTTAAGTTTTCTCATTTTATGATTGCAGAGGTCACTGATGAATTAAATCCAAACTACTACTTTTCTCTAGAAGTTCATGGGAAATGTGCATATGTACACTGGAATCAGCCATCTTGTTTTCATCTGTAATCAGTTTAATGCCTGTTCAGTATCTATTCTGCAAGTTCGCAGAATTACTTGTCATGGCTTAACACTTTGTTTGATTTTTTGCACTTCATTTCTATTGAGAACATTTGCCCTCTTACCTGGAATCTCATTTCTCTTTATCCGATTATTCGTCAAGATTAAGCTAAAACATAATCTTTTTTTTTTAAAGCTTTACTTAGGACCCTCCAGAAAATATACGTAGGCCTTTCTTGTTTTCATTTTTATTTTTTCCTCTATCCTAGCAATCTTATCTTACGTTTCAGCTTTTCTTTTCCTACATGAAACACTTTATCAAGTGATAATCATTTGCAAAGCATTATGTGAAACACTTTTTAAGAATTACCATGTTTAAGTTTCACACCAACACCACTGAATTAAGTAGTAATTCAGCTATATCTATTTTACAAAAGAGCTCAAATTTATAGAGTTTACACAGAATCCCCAATAATACAATTAGTAAATGACAAGGCCAATGCAACATAGTTAAAGCTGAATACCACTTTGGGTTATTTAAGGACTCACACTTATATCATTAGTAGATTTTGAGTTTTTTAAGACAGGATTTATGTTGTATTGATCTCTGTGTTTCTATTGTCTGAATGAATTTTAGAATTTTAAAAAGATAGATATTTGGAATGTCAATAAATTTTATTTGGTGATGGCTTTCATTTTAGAGAAAGTGTTCTAATGTATATCATGAATAATGTGGCAAGAATCATTTTGTTGTGGTGGTGATGCTGGTATTGGAGCATATTTATATATCCATGTTGGAGCTCAGAGAAGAAGTTTTACAGTTCAAGACCACACAAGGTAGAGTTAGTCTCCTGAGTTATCCAGAATAAGGATTTGCAAAGAAGGGATGCACGGCACCAAGAAATAACCGACACTGTAACAAATTTAAAGTTTTCCTTAGTTATATCCTAAGCTGTATTTTTTCAACGAAACATGTCCACCCTTTTGTATGCTGCATCTTTTCTGCATAATTTCTTTCCTTTTCATCACTTCACAGATACAGACCGGAAGAGCAGGGACAGAATGGCTTTATGCTGGGGAATAAAAAAAAAAAGTGCTTTCTCTAAGACAAGAGGTAGGTACTCTTCAGACCGCTGTGAGGAAATGCTAATAATCATTCCCCTAGGAAAGAGGACATTTGTTTTTACATATGAGCCAAGTAAGCATTATGCCAGATGACCTGAAAGGAAAAGAGACGGTCTGGCAGCTACAAAGATTGATGCTCAGCTAAACAAGTCATTAGGTGTCTGGGTCATGTTTTGAAGAATAGATTTTGCATCCCTCCCTTCTTATTTTAATGCACAAGTCAAGGTAAAAATTTTTATTCTTAAGTCATTCTAAAAGATGTAGTGTTCACATAAATAGATTTTTATGGAGAGGAAGGATATTTGGGCAACCATATAATTATATTCTTTTTATTGGACTATTTTTAAAGAATTATATCTTATACAGTATTGCAAATCATTGCCATAAACACTGTGATAAGGGTGAAACATTATTTGACCATCGAGGAGCTCTCCAGCAGTATTAATATTATATTTATTTAATGCATTCTGTCCAGTCTTCTGTGGATTGCAAAAACGATTTTTTTGCTAAGTTAAAAGCATCGTTAAAGCAACACAAACATAATAATGAAGCGGAATTTTAGTACAGTGCTAATAAAGGCCATGAAGAATTGCATTTTAAAAGTAAATTAAATTAGGCTTAGACAAATCATTAAAAATTTTGGGAAAGAAGCAGTACTTCCTTATTCAGGCAAGATAAAAGACTTGTCATTTGAGAAACATGATTTGAGGGAAAAAGACAGAGGTAGTCGTTAAGAAAAATTATTAATCTAGCTAATGGCTGTCTTGAAAAGTTAGAAGTAGAAAAAAGAACCTTGAATTTGATATTGTCCTTAATTCATAGTCACTGGACCACAGGAATCATAGAACTAATGTAGCCTCACAGATATTAGGATTCTGCCAGTCTGCGTTCAATACTAATTAAAGTTCTTACAATGACAGGGTCACAGTGCTAAAACAGACCTTGGTTTTCAACGAAGACAAGGAGCTGGCATTTCCAGCTGAGCATTTAGGGATTGGGCTTCTGAAAAACTGCACTATTACCTTTTTTAGGTGGATAGGAAAGATAGATAAATCTCTCCTCTCTTGCTTCATTTCTGCTCCCAATGGTTCCCTATTGTTAGTTCGAAGTTAAAGCCAGAAGGTTGGGAGAGCTGGGAAAGGTTACAGCCTTTCTTAATCAAGAAAAAGTCTAATTCAAAAAGTATAATGTCTTGAAATAAAATATACCAGAGACAAATCTTGAACTGGTGGCTGAGGACAGGTTCTTCGTCTCACACTTTTGACCTTGATAAGGACCCTGGCCTCTAGTACCTACTTGGTACTTGATGCTGCTTATGGAGCCCTAAAAATTATAGGGAAAGAGAGACTGAGTACTAAACAAAAGGATATTTTTTCTCTTTCTATGCTCAATAGAAGGAGATATCAAGTGGTAGTAGTCACTTGAATCATACTTGTCAGGAGGTTAGAATAGATCATTTCAAGATTAAATTTTTAGGAACACAAAATATTTTGTTTAACAATTAACCAACATCTAGCACTGGGCCTAAATTTTCATTGAAATGATTCTTTTGGTACAAAAATTAAATAATTGAAAGATTATTTTTAGAAACACACATATTGACATAGAACTGATGATATGTTAATCAATTGTTACTTAATAACATGCTGAAATTATTGAAATAATCAGACTTGCTAAAAGTTATTTATAATATAGAAGATGTAAAAGGGACATAAAGTAGATGGGCATAAGGCAGCTAAAATCTGATTTTATGAGTTGGTAAGATTGAACACAAATTATACAGGATGTCTAAGAATAAGGAACACACAAACAGAAAAAGAAAGTATTGGACAAAATGCTAATGAAGCACATAATAATCTTGATCAATGCAAAAGCTTCCCCAATATTTTACTTACTCTTATCTTCATTCAAAAAACTAGAATTTATATTCCTCTAGAACATCAGGTAAATCTTAAAACCCTCAATTACATGACCTTGAATTTTCCAGCTTAAAAAAATGGTGGAGGAGTGAAAATTTAAGGTGTTCTATTTTTTCTTTATTTCTAGAAGGTTCTGAATTATATCATTAGGATGCATTGGTATATTTTGAAAATGTAAGATTATAAACAGAGTTGGAAGGCTCTCCAGTATTCACATCACAAGTTTTTCTAAAATATAATATATTTTATCTGTTTAAAAAATCTCAGGAAAGAAAATTCTGATGTCCAATTGTGCTCTAGTTTGTATTAGGAATATTTGATTTTTAGAAATTTCTTTGATAGCAAGCTGGCATCTCCTTCCCTTTTCTTTTAATCTATCAGTTCAAAATTTTTAGGGCCATGTAGATGAAGTGTAATCTTTATTTTAAATAACATAACTTTAATGATATAAAAATTAATTTCCCCATAAATCTACTTTGATGAATTAAGTTTTCACATGTATGGCATTGATTTATTTTCTATGCCGATTACTCTCTCCGGACACATTTCAGTCTGCCAGTGTCACTGTTTAGAATGCTATGTCTAGAACTAAATTCAATAATAGAAGTGTAGATGCATAGAGAAATACATTTTTGCACTTTTTGTCTCATTACTTAGATACAGTATTTCCCTTCAAGCAGCCTATGATGATTGTGTCAGACTCTGAAATTGTCATGTCATATTATTTACTCAAACTGTGTTTTCAGACATATAAAGCTGTATGATGGAATTAAGCAAAGTAATATTATATGATTGCATTATTTGATAAATACAGTGTTCAATATTTTCTCATTAAATGAAGACTTAGCTGACAGAGCACATTTTACTAACCTGTCCAGTTCCGTATTCTACTTATCATCCAGATGACTAACAACATTTCTTACTTTTCTTATATTCATAGACTTGCTAAACTGAAAGAGTAGATTGAGGCTCTGGACTTACACAAAAAATTGAATTCAGTCCTCATCTCTTACTAATGATATGACTTGAGCCTCTGAGATTCAACTTCTTTCTCTGTAACATGGGCAAAAAGTCACTTGACACATAAAATGATTGTGAGAATTAAAATTAACTATGAAGCCGGGCTTGGTGGCTCAGCCTGTAATCCTGCGCCTTTGGGAGGCTGAGGTGAGTGGATTGCCTGAGCCCGCGGGTTCGAGACCCGCCTGGGCAAGCAAGATCTCATCTCTACAATAAATAAAAAAAAATTAGCCGGGCGTGGTAGCACGCGCCTGTAGTTCCAGCTACTTGGAAGGCTGAGGCGGAAGGATCGCAGGACCCCAGCAGGTCGAGGCCGCGGTGGCCGGGAGCGGCCACTGCACTGTCTGGGCGACAGAGTGAGACTCCAACTCAAAAAGTAAAATAAAATAAAATAAAATAAAATTAAATTAAATTAAATTAAATTAACTATGGAAAGAACTTACCACAATTTCTGACTTAATAGCAAGTGCTTAAATACCCATCATTATCATTGCCATTATTGATGTTTTCATTCAAGTCACTGATATAAATTAACAGAAATTCACATCGTACAATTGGAGTCCATTGATTCCTTTATACAAAAACCAAGCTGCTTCACCTAAATTCACTTTCTTAATTCCTCATAAATAAGCACAGCACCCAATTACTATACTTAAAATTGAAAGCCATTTCACATAAAGTAACACCTAAGTGAAATTGCTTAGCAGTTAATATACCCGATCACCAGTTTATCAAAATTCAAATAACTTTTTACGTACTTCTAATGTTGTCTATGGATCTCATTTTACCCCATTTATTCTTAAAACATTTTAATAGCTCCTTTGGCATGTTTCATCCTGGACTGCAGTCTGCTTGAAAAGCTAACAGCTCTATTTCTCTGGGGAGAAAAAAAATAGATACAGATCTCATGATTCCTTGCCTTTCTGGTCATAAAGATGTTTTTTTTCCTAAGAATAACAAAGAGTAAGATTAATATTCAGTCATTGGATATGAGACCTCAACATATACCAGACTTGTGATAAACACTGTGGTAAGACTAATCATTCCATAGCAAGCTTAGTGGGCAACAATAAGTAGTCTATTTTGCCATCATTTAGTAACAGGACACTGCTTTCTCTGTAGGATTCACTCTTCCTACATGGTAAAGGTGTAGAAGGATCAGAAATGACTCATTTCAAGAGATGGGCATATGTGAGCCAAGCGTGGCCAAACAGAGAGCCAGTGCTTAGGGTTGGAAAGACAGTTAAAACAATGGAGGAACCTAGGGTAAAAAAAAAAAAAAAAAGTTTTCAGATTAGAAAATATAGTTTATTTAAAAATAACTTAGAAAAAAAGAGAAGATTCACCTCACCAAGGTGAGGGATGGAACCAAAGCCCGGAAGCATGGCAACAGCCACAGCTCAGAGCTAACACTTGGCCACACCAGAGCCTAGCAAGGGTAAAATTAAAGGACGCACTCCCTCTGCAGGGCTGACCCTGTGCTTTCGTGACTCTGAGTTATCTCTTCAAATTGTGTGCCTTGGATTCTCTTGCTTCCATGTAGTCTGTGTCCTAATTTGCTCTATTTGCAAAATGACCCCATTTAGGTAAATGAAAATCAGGTGGAAAATCTTTTCTTGAGCAGTTGTGGAAGAAACTCCAGTTTCCTGCAGGATTATCTAAATCAGCAAGCCAGAAGCCTGGATACAATGATTCCACGTCTGGCGAGCCAGTGTAGCTTTGAGAATGAAGTCAGCACAGTGGAAACAGAGCATGGAGAATAGTAGAGAAGTTCAATGCTTTATTTATTTATTCTTCAAGGCAAATTCTGTCTATGACCTTCGTCAATTTTAGTTACCAAAATATTTCTGTGTGCCCTTCGTGATTCATTGCATCCTCTGAACCATCAGAAAATATCATCTTCTATATCTCTCATAGCACACAGGTTTCTCTTGATACCTATTATTTGCTTATTTAAAAGGAGATATAAGAGGTCCAGAATATATAAATACATATGTCGTACATTTCTGCAGAGGCACATGTACAGAGTACTGTCTTTGTGAACATAGTACACAGGTTTCTCTTGATACATATTATTTGCTTATTTAAGGACATATAAGAGGTCCAGAATATACAAATACATATGTCATACATTTCTGTAGACACATTTAATTGTGCACAATTTAAAAATAGTAACATATGTGCCTCTACAGAAACCAGATTAAGATTAAGAAATAAAACCTCACCAGTTCCTTTGCAGACACCTAGGCAACTACATCTGATTCACTCCTCTTATAAAATAAGCATTCTTTATAATTGAACAATATGTGTTTTTCCCTAAGCAACATATGACTTACTTTTCTTTTCTTTTTAGAAAGCAGGATTTATTTTATTGAGAGGACAGAAAAGCTCCACAGTGGAAGGGGACACGAGGGGGTGGTCCATGACTTACTTTTATGGTTCAGAGATTTTTGAAAATTAAATAATTTGTACATAAAATTTCTAGGTTTTTTTAAAATTAAAATTTGCATGAAGTATAATTCAGCCTTGTTAGAGAATTCTATACATAGTCCTTCAGAAAACAGAAAAGGTAACAACATTACTTAATGCATTTTGCGAAGTTAAATTTACTTTACAACAAAACCAGAAATAAATATTACAAGAAAATCATAACCTGGATATCTCTCTTGAACACAGGTGTAAAAATTCTCAACAAAGTGGTTGTGAATACATAAAAGCAATAATGATACATCATGTCCAAGTAGAGTTTATTTTAGGAATATAAGGTTGGTTTAACATTTGAAAAATTAATGTAATTTGCTATACCAATAGCCTGAAAAAGAAACTCAAATCATTCTACCAAAACGATGTCTATACACTCATATTTGGTATTTATTTTTATTTTATTCATTTTTTTAAGACAACATATTTTATAGTCTTTCAAACCTTTTAAAGTTTGCTAATATTTGATTATGGCCTAGATTATGGTCTATCTCATTGTTTCTGTATACTTAAAAAAACATATGAATTAGGACATATTGAGTAGTGTGTTCTAAAATGTCAATTATGTTAGTTTAATTGATATACTTGCTTAGATCTTTTATAGTCTTAGAAATGTTTCTTTTTTTTCTATTATTTACTAAGAATTAGATGTTGGTCTGCAATATAATTTCAGATTTGTATATTTCTCCAGTTATTTTTCTTGATTGTTTTTGCTTCATGCATTGTTTAACGCATACAAATATAAGATTTTATGTTATCTTGGTGAATTGATTATTTTATTATTACTTATATATCTCTTTAGTCTTGTGGAAATGCTTTGTTCTGAAATTTCCTGTGCCTGATATTATTAATCTAGTCATTTCAACTCCCTTTTAAATAATCTCTGAGAAGGATTAGCTCTGAGGTGGATCATAGTATCATTTGTTTGCTAATTAACAAACTTATATTTTCTGAAAATGTTATTCTAGTTGCCCTAATTTGTATGTTGCTTTTAAGAAGTCTAATAACAATCTAATCATTTTGTTTTTGTAAGTTATTTAATCTTCTTGCTAGAAACCACTAATGAGCTACATGTTTAATATTTACATTGCAATAGATTTACCTGAGCCAGTCTCTGAGTTTACCATGGAAGTACGTTTTCCCTAATAGCTGGTAGGCTCTCACAATGAAAAAGAAAAGCAGGTATTTTTTTTAGTAATAAAATGTTATTAGATTCTTGGTCGGGCTCGGTGACTCAGCCTGTAATCCCAGCACTTTGGGAGACCAAGGCCCACGGATTGCCTGAGTCTGTGGGTTCGAAACCAGCCTTAGCAACTTGGCAAGACCTCGTCTCTACAATAAATCAAAAAAATTAGCTGGGCGTGGTGGCACATGCTTGTAGTTCCAGCTGCTTGGAAGGCTGAGGCAAAAGGATCTCCAGAGCCCAGAATGTAGACGCTGGGGTGGTCGTGAGTGTGCCACTGCACTCCAGCCGAGGCAACAGAGTGAGACTCCAAATTAAAAAAAAAATTAGATTCTAGCTCTAATTTTCAACTTTCCTCCACATATTTTTAATATTTTAAAATATTTACATCCAACAACTTTCTCCTTTTTTACTTCTTTCTTTAGCATTTTTTTCATTTCCTTGTTTTGTTTGATTATAAATATATTATGTAAACTAACAATGTGGTTATATAAACAACAAAAATGCATACAAAATTGCTTATACCAACAATATTTTTATAGACAAAAGAGAAAATAATTCAAAATGTGTATCTATGGTAGAATGGGCAAGAACATTGGATATAGCCACACAAAGGAGCACTCTGCAGAAATGAGAATAAATTAGCTAAACCTGTATGCAACAACATGGTGAATCTCACAGACATAATATTGAACAAAAGAAGTCACACATAATCAAGTGCATAAACTTTGATCTTATTTATATAATGTTTATGGGTAGGCAAACCTAATCTATGAAGTTACAGACACCATAATGATTACTCTTATAGAAACAACAATCATTAAGAGAAGGAATAAGTGAGCATCTGGTGTGTTGTAATATTTTGTGTTTTGTTCACAGAGCTCATTAAATGGATATATTCATATTGTGAAATGTTTTTCAAGCAATATACTTATGATCTTGTATATTTTTTCTATATATAGTTTATTCTTAAAAATGTTTAAATGTCATCCATCCATATAAGACATGTAATTTGGAATGTGACAAATTATTATTTTCATACATTTATGTATTTTTTCCTAATAAGTGTTTAGACTTTACACTTTACCTGTACTGACATGTAATTATTCTTGACTTTTTTTCCAACTTAAGTTTATGCTGTCCTCTTAAAGTGACAGTTGACTCTCTGTGCTTTAAAATAGAATATGTGAGCAGGAAATTTTTGTTCCTTAAACATATATTAAGACTTACTAAAAGAAGCCATCTAGGTTTAAGACTTTTTAGAGAAGATTTTGACTATTTTGTCTTTATTAATTATAAAGCAATTAAGATTCTTTTCTTGCATTCATTTCGAAGTCCTACTTTTACCAGAGTTGTCACCCAAATTTTTGTATTATTCTTTAATGTCTTTAGTTTATGTAAGTATAAACTCTCACTTCTGCTGTGTGTGTGTGGGTGGGTGCTCACCTCGTCTTTACCCTCTTTCCATTTTCAGTCTAGCCAGGAACATGTTAATTGTACTATTCTTTCAAAAATTCGACTTTAGCCGGACTCAGTGGCTCAGCCTATAATCCCGCGCTTTGGGAGGCTGAGGTGAGTGGATTGCCTGAGCCCATGGGTTCGAGACCTGCCTGGGCAACTTGGCAAGACCTCGTCTCTACAATAAATCAAAAATTATCCGGGCGTGATAACGCGCGCCTGTAGTTCCAGCTACTTGGAAGGCTGAGGCGGAAGGATCGCCCGAGCCCAGCAGGTCGAGGCTGCGGGGTGCATCCAGTCTGGGCGACCAAGTGAGACTCCAACTCAAAAAACAAAACAAAATAAAAAAATTGACTTTAATTTTTTTGATCCTCGCCCCCCATTCTATATTGATTTCCTTAAATTACCATTAGCTTCTTCTATACTGCATTATGAGCCCCAGCCACTACAAAATATACACTTGATTTATCAATCTTGAAATGTAACATATATTTCGTCTTGTTCCTCAAAATGCAAAGATTTTAAAACATTTTAACTCCGTGCTTCCACACCAAAAATTATCTGGTAATTTGCATGTATTCTAATTATTTTATTTTTTAAAACTTCACAATGCATTTTTTTATACTAGTGACATATATTCGTTACCTATATATTTAACAGACTGTGATTTATTTTTCTACGTTGATACACAAATCTTTCACTACAACATCATTTAAAATTTTCTCTGGAACCCAACTACAAATGACATGACATGTCAAGTTTTTGTCAGAATATGTCTCTATATTACTTTCATTTGAAATACTCCTTCTCTGATTGTAATGATATAGATTGGTGGTTATTGCTTTCATAGTATATTGGCATTGTCATATTTCTGTCTTCTAACATGCATGCTGAGAGAAGTCATCTGTCAATCATTATCCCTTTGAAAGTAAACTTATTTCTGGCAGTGTATAAAATATGTTTCTCGTCTATTACCATGATGTAGATGTCATTTATCCTGCTTGTAATTGCTGTGTATCTTGAACGTGTGATACCTCCCACTTTGTTTCTTTTGCTGAGGATAGTTTTGGCTATTTGTGTTCTTTTCTGTTTCCATATACATTTTTTTATTGTCATGTCCATATCTGAGAAAATGATGTTGATAATTTTATGGGTATTGCACTGAATCTGTAAATAGAGCTGGGTGGGATGGACATCTTGACAATATTGATTCTTCCAAGCCATTAACAAAGAATGATTTTCCATTTGTTTGTGTCTTCTTTGATTTCTTTGAGCAGTGTTTTGTAGTTCTTGATGTAAAGGTCTTTTTTTTAACTTTTATTTTTTTATTTTGAAGACATGGGGTACAATTCAGGGTTAGATATACAAATATTCATTATGCAGGTACCCTTGTGGATGAGGTGTGTTTCCTTTCCCCAGGCAGTTTCCCACTACTGCCAATCTTGCTTCCCTGCTTCCCTCCTGGAATTTTCCCGCTACTGACAGTCCTTTTCTTAAAGTATTGTGATAACTGCTCAAGGTCCATTTATGAGTGAGAACATGTGATACTCAGTTATTTGTTTCTGTGAAAGATCACTCAGTATTATAGACTCTAACTCCATCCAGGTTGCTGTAAAGTTCATGATTTTGTTCTTCTTTATGACTGTGTAGTATTCCATCATGTATATGTAACACCTTTTTTTTTTATCCAGTCCTCCTTTGATGGGCAGCACTTCTCTGGTTAGGTGAATGCCAAGGCATTTCGCGTGCGCGTGTGTGTGTGTGTGTGTGTGTGTGTGTGTAGCAATTGTGAATGGTATTGTGCTTCTTATTTGGTTCTCCGTCTGCTTATTGCTGATATTTAGAAATGCAATTGTGTTTTACAAATTGAGTCCATATCTTGAAGCTTTACCAGAGTTGTTCATCAGTGCAATGAGGCTTTTGATTGGGTTTTCTAGTTATAGCATCATGTTGTCAGCAAAGAGGGATAGCTTAACTTCCTCTTTTACTATTTGGATACCCCTGATTTCCTTATCTTGTCTGATTGCTCTAGCTAAGTCTTGCAGTATTATGTTGAACAGGAAGAGTGAGAGTGGACATCCTTGTCTTGTCCCTGTTCTCAGGGGCAATACTTCCAACTTCTGCCCATAGAGCAAAATGTTGGATGTGGGTTTATCATAGTTGGCTCTTACTGTTTGGAGGAATGTTTCTTCTATGCTAGGTGTTCAAGGTTTTTTCTCAAGATGAAATGCTAGATTTTGTCAAATATTTTTCTCATCTAATGAGATGATCATGTATATCTTGGTTTTACATGTGTTAATGCGCTGAATTACACTTATGGTCTTCCAAAAGTTGAACCAGCCCTGCATCCCAAGAATGAAGCCCACTTGGGGTGTGTTGTTGGATCTGATTTGCTAGACACTTGCTGAGACTTTTTTTTTTTCACTTATGTTCATCAAGGAGATTGGCCTGTAATTCTCTTTCCTTGATCTATCTTTACCAGGTTTGGGTAGCAGTGTGATGTTAGCTTCATAAAATAATTTGGGGAGAATTTCATCTTTCTCTACCACCTCATTTACTATTTATAAGATTGGTGTCAGCTCTTCCTCGTATGTCTTGTTGAATTCAGCTGGGAAGACATCTCGTTCAGGTTTTGGTCAGGTTTTTATTTTTATTTTTGGTGGCGAGATGTTTTTATAACTGAGTTGGTATCCTGTGTTGTTATTGGTCTAATTAGAATTTCAATTTCCTCTTGTTTCAATCTCGGAAGGTTGTGTGGTGTCAGAAAGTCCTCAATTTTCTTAGGTTTAGAGTTTATTTGCATACAGGTATGCATAGTAATCTCTGATAATCTTTTGAATTTCTTTGGAGTCAGTTTTGACTTTACCTTTTGTACTTTTAATTGCGTTTATTTGGAATTTCTCTCTTTTTTTAGTTAATCTGACCAGGATTCAGTCAATCTTATTTATCCTTTTAAAGAATCAGTTTTTCGTCTTGTTGATTTTTTTTTTTTGTTCTTCTTCTATATCTTGCAATTGTGACTGTATTTTGGTGATCTGGATTCTTTTGTTGAAGCTAGGATTTAGGAGATCTTACTTTTACAACTGTCTTTGGTGTGACATTAGACTGTTTATTTGTGATCTTTCTGTTTTCTTGATGTGTGTGTGTGTGTGTGTGTGTGTGTGTGTGTGTGTGTGTGTGTGTGTCTTAACATTGCTTTCATGTCACCCCAGAGATTCTGATAAGATATGTCTTTGTTTTCATTTGCTTCCAGGAATTATTTTTATTACTTTCTTAATTTTTGTGTTGACCCAGAAGTCATTCAGAAGCATGTTGTGTAGTGTACGTTTCCTTGTGTGTTTTGGGGGAATCTTGTTGGTGGCAATATTTATTTTTATTCCACTATGATCTGAGAATACAAATGGTATTACTTTGATCTTTTAGAATTTGCTTATGCTTGATTTATGTTCAAAAATGTGAACAACCTTGGAGTATGTTCCATGTATTGATAAGTAGAGTGTATTTTCTGTAGTTGTATAAAATGTTCTGTAGGTGTCTATTAAGTCCATTTGGTGGCATGTCAGGTTGAGGTTCTGGGTCTCCTTATAGGTTTTTGCCACAATAATCTACCTAAACCGTTAATTGGTTATTTAGGACTCCAACTATGCTTGTGCAAGGGTCAATATCCTCCCTTAGTTTACTTAGTAGTTGTTTTATAAAACCTGGTGCTTCTTTGTTGTGTGCCTATATATTTGGGATGGATATTTCTTGCTTGTGGATTTAGACTTTTATCATTATGTAGCGTCCTTCTATGTCCTTTTTAACTTTGATGGCTTTAAGACTGCTTTTTTATGGTATCAGAATAGCTACTATTGCCTTCTTCTGTTTTCTGTTTGCCTAAAAGTTCATTTTCCAGACTCAGACTTTGAGTCTGTGGGTGTCTTCTGCAGGGAGATGAGTTTCCTAAATGCCACCGAGTGTGGATTGTGGTTTTTTATTTAATTTTCCACTGTGTATGTTTTCAGTGGTGCATTTGTTCCATTCACATTCAAATTGATTATTACAATGTGAGAAGTTATCACTGCCATGGGACTCTTTGGGGGTAACTTTGTTTCCTTTTAACTTTTGTATTCATATATGTGTGAATTTTCATTTTTGTGAGTGCTCTGTAGGCTCTGTTTATTGCCTGTTCTTCTGTGATGGGTATGACTTTTTTTTTTTTTTCACCTGTGTTCAAGATCTTAAGCATCTGAAAGCTGCATATTCTCTTAGGGACTGGATGTCTGGGAAATATTTTAATTCTTCATCACTAAGGAAGCACAACTTGGTGAAGTAGGAAATTCTTGCTTGTAATTGCTTATCTTTAAGAACATTAAAAATTGGACTCCAATCTCTTTGGCTTTTAGTGTTTCTGAAGGTAAGTTTGGAGTGATTCTGATGGGTAGGTAGTCTGACTTTTTTCTCTCATTGCCTTTAGGATTTTTATCATTCATGCCTACTTTGTGGGGACAGATTACTATGCATCTAGGGGTTGGTCATCTCATGTGGTTCCTTGTGGGGACTCTCTAATTATCTTGTGCTTGAATGGTTGTGTCTCTGGTGAGATGAGGAAAACTTTCTTTAATAATCTCATGGAGTGATTGTTCCAAGGTGTTCTCTATTTTTCTCAGGCATAGTATTGGTTTCTTGACATAGTCCTACATCTCTTGAAGACGGTGCTCCTTCTTTGAGTCCCGCCCCCACCCCCCGCCATGTTTTCAACAGATTGGACAGTTCCATATTTTGGTCTTCAAGCTCTGAGATTCTTTCCTGTACTTGGTTGATTCTGCTCCCTATGCTTGTTACTTTGTTATTTATTTCAAGGATGGATTTCTTATTTCCATTATTTCAGTATAGGGTTTTTGAAATTGGCCAACTGCCTTTTTACTTTCTGTACAATTTAATTGAGCTTCACTTCTTGTTTCTCTTGGTTCCTGTTCATTTTTGCCATCCAGTCTCTGATTTATGAGGCTGTCATCTGGGGCAGATCATTCTGGAGGAATTCCATTGTTTCTGTTATGATGACTGTTTTTTCAGGCACTGTCTCTTTTGGTCTCTGAGGGTTGCCTGTTTTTTCCATTGATTTTTCCTCATTTGTGACAAGTCTCTTTTTCTTGTCTACAATTCCATGACTCAATGAGCAAGGGAGAAGAATTCACTTCTGCTGCTTGCTCCATTGTGTGGCAGGTCACCATAATTTCAGGATTTCTCTCCCACTGCTAAACTAGTTAAACTAGTTTTTAGCCCCTTCCACAGGTGACCAATAGCTAGAAGGGGGTGAACTGACTTGTCTTAGAGTTGGTCACCTTACTCCTTTTCACTGGTTGGGACTTCAGTTCCCATATTAACCTGGAACATGGTGGGGGATAAAGTGCCCACATTTTTGTGCCTGCTGTTGTTTTCTGGTCCCGGTGTATACAAGGAGACTCTTGTTGTATGCACTGTGTATCAGTGGCTAGGTCCTTACTCTGCCTTGCTAGGCAACTACTGGAGAAACATACCACTTCCTCTCTTTCTGAGCATGAATATTTATTTTTAGCAATTTATAAATAATGTTTAAAATGAATTCATCAGACTTGGTTCTTTGGCTCAGCCTTTAATTCCAGCACTTTGAGAGACTGAGGTGAGTGGATTGCCTGAGTCCATGGGCTTGAGACCAGCCAAGGCAACTTGGTGAGACCTCATCTCCACAGTAAATAAAATAATTAACCAGGCATGATAATGCCACACCTGTAGTTTCAGCTACTTGGAAGGCTGAAGCAGAAGGCTTGCCTGAGCACAGCAGGTCAATGCTGGGATGGCCATGAGTGTGGCACTGCACTCCAGCCTGGGTGACAGAGTGAGACTCCAAATCAACAACAACAACAAAAAAAGAATTCATTAAAAGTACTTTGTACTCTTTTTTAACATATGTATCTTTGCATTTACAGGTTAATCTGATAAAGTTAATATATCTTCTACAGCATCAAAATGTTTACTTTAATAGCATTTGGTTAGGATTATCTACTTTATTATTTAGAAATATGGAAGTTTGATCAAAATATGTTATTTTTTTCTAAATAAAAATGCAATGAGAATCTATATCAAAACATACCCAAAGCTATAGCAGTAATTTATATGATGTTGAAGCAAGACTTTAAAGTATTTTGTTGTTTTCCTCTATGTTATTAAAAGATTTTATAATGCTGATAATTATTGAGACACATTATTGCCTAGAGACATGATAATGCAAGATCTGTAAAATGCTTGAAGGTGATGCTCTGTTTGTGTTTTAACAAAGTGAGGTAATGTGAGACAAATGTCTGAAATAAATATCCATTTTCTAACCTACAGTTTGTCTTAACTTTTATGAATATTTCAAATAAATAAATTTGTGGAACAAAGAAAAGGTGGAAAGAAGCCTTTAAGGTAGAAAACTAATGGATATATAACCCATATGAATTTAGAGACTCTAGGAAGGACATATTTTCTTTGGAATATCACCTAAATTCTACCTGTTCTTTCTTTGATTAAAAAAAATAAGTCTTTATAAAAAGAACAATCAAAAAACCTTTATTCTATTATTGATTATTTCTCTATATTTGACATAGAGGAAGCCAGTTCAACTGTATGAGCCTATGTCTACTCATCTCAAATACTGTGTAAAATTATCTTTGTAGCAGCACCTTGAGGGGACTAGATTGTGCACCATGACAAAAACAGTGACTATTATTTACTGAAATACTAAGCTAATAAAGAATGTACTTGTTATAATTTACATAGTTAAATAATCAGAGGGTATGTGTGTTTCTCACTCAACTTCCAAAGAAAGGCACACAGCAGAAGTACCTGGTGACAGCAGTTTGTATACAGTAAGTTATCCATGTAAGTTAGCCAATTTGAACACAGTACTTGCTTTTTTTTTTTTAATACTGATCTGCTTAGAATTGTGTGACATGTGAACAACGATGATTGTTTAACCATGGTCCAAACTAGCAAAGGAGGATTAGAATTCACACTTTCCTCATCAAAAATTAACAAATTTGTGTATCTAACCCTGAATTGTACCACACATCTTTAAAATAAAAATAATAAAATAAAATAAAATAATAGAATTCTCACTTCACCAAACACATATCTATTTATCTTCCTTCAACAAACACAATTTTAAGATAATCAACTGGGAGGTCATTAGGATGAAATATCTTGTTTATAAAAATTAAAAACCTAAGTGAAGCAGAATCTGTCAGTGAAGAAACATGCTGGTTGACTTCATGGCTAACTGGAAGGTGTTTTAGAGTCAAGTCAATTACTTATGAACTTGTTTGTAAAATATTATAAGGAATACTTTGAATGTAATAATCTAAAAGGTACATATAAAATCTAAAAATAATTCACAAAACTCTTCTTATCCATGCTATATATGGTATATGCCTAGTCCATTCTATTTTAATATTTTTTTCTCTTATTTTCTTTCCCTATCTCTCATTCTTTCTAATGCTGGTGTTTATAAGTCTGTTTTGCTTTTTTTTTTTTTTTTAATAACCACAATGTGTTATGAGACTTGTAGTTTGAAAATCACTCATGAACAAGTCTTTATTGTCATAGAACTTTGGTAGCGACCATGCTTCTACATTTGGTTTAATCTAACTAAAAAAACTTTTTTTTTTTTTTTTTGATGTCAAAGGAACTTGCATTTAGCGGGCCATGGCTTAAGCTAGAATTAAGGATGTAAGTGAAGGGAACAGGTTTAATATGTAGTAAATCTTGCTATGTATGTGTGTGTGTGTGTATACACACACATATATATATGTATGTACTTAAATTAATAATACGACTTGTTTTCTTGTCATTTGTCTTTGTTTAGAAAAGTCAGCCAGAGCTAAAAGTAAGATTTATAAGCTTACAAGTTAAGGTATTTATGTTTGGATTCTAGCTAAACATATTGTAGCATTTTAAGTTTAAAAGATTTAGTTTTATAAAACTAAGAACTAATTAAGTAAAATATCAAATATGAAAATGCTGAATAACACCTTTTTATTCATTTTAATTCTTATCTATACATTACACATTGAAAGAATTGTTAAAGACAGTTTGAACCATTAATGCTTTCATAAGATTAGGCCTTTACATAATATTTTAGAAAAATAGAAATAAAATTTGGATAAGAGCTGATTTTTTTTTTTTTTTGTAGTTAAAGTTTTTTGGAAGTGTCAAATAACCAGGGAATATATTTTGCCAAGTGAAAAACTGCTTGATTGCTTTTTAATAGATAAAAAGTCTTAGGTTTAGTTTACTTCTAGTATTACTTTCTGATTTTGTTGTTGTTGTTGTTGTGTCTACAGAATAAACTCTCATTTTATAAAACATATAACTTTTCAATTAATTATTTTTACGATGCTAATACTATCTTCTTCTTATTATTATTGGCTAAAAAATGGAATTATTTTTGTACTCACCACCCCTGATATTTTTAAAAATACCGTGACCAAAGGTGAATCTTTTTAATTTTTTAGCTTGCACTTTTTATTTATTATAGTTGCAATCACATTCTTAAATTTTAAATGTTTCTTCAATAATAATCTGTATGAATAGATATTGTGCCTTATTTGACATTGCTCTATATCAGAGTATTTGTATATATACTCATATATTACAGTAAAATGTTGATCAACAATTTGCACAGACTTATTGAATTAGTCAAAAACTATATTTTTTCAAACTTTCTGTGTGTACCAGTTAAAAACAAGTGTTTTTTGAAGATATTTATTACATATTTGTTACAAAACCAAAAATATTTATGAAAAGCAAGCATTTAATATTCTTTGAAGAATCGTCATTTTACTCATGGAAAATGGCGTCAGTGTTCATTTTTACTTCCTGTGTTATTATAAATCCAGTACTATACATGAAGAGTTAACATGATAGTCATAAATTATTTTTGTTAGTAATTTTTTTTACTCATAAATAATTTATATAGGCTTCTGTGTTGGTTAAATGTTTAAAGATTCCTAATGTAGTTTCTAATGCACGTGTTTGATTGAAGTGCAAAACAGGTGTTTTAACATCAGTGGTTCTCCACCTTGGCTGCATGCTATAATTACCAGGGGAGTTTTTAAAATTTTAACTCTTATGCTATTTACTGGAATAATTAATCAGATCCACTTTGGGTGGAACAGAGATCACAGTGTTTTTTAAGCTCTCTAGATGGTTTCACTGTTTAAAGTATAGAAACACTGCAAATAAAGGGTAATAATTGAAATTAATAGATCTTCCTTGGATAAATCTGGAATAAGCATTCCTATTGTTCTTCCCCAAAATTAAAAATGTGACTTTCTTAGAACTGAGAGAAAAGTCATTCTGCATATGCAAAATTTTTCTTTTAATAAAACTCAAGCCTTCTAATCAAGTTTTCACCTAGTTATTCATATCCAATATTTTGTTTAATAACTTATGTAATACTTTTGATGTGTCTTAGAAGTTCAAATATGAGTGGTTATTGTTACAAAGTTTTTTAACTATCTTCTACTCATTTATGTAAACAAAGTTCCACTTTAAGAAAGCACATTGGTTAAAAAAATCAAATGGATGTTAAAGCTTGTCTTGTTCTGGCATGACATAATATTCATCTAAGAATACATCATTAAAACATATATTTAAATAATATGTAACTTGTTACATTTTTATTTTTTTAACCTTTTTTAAGTTATAGTAAAATATTTTGTAATAGTCACCCAAATATGAATTTTTAATATATTTCTTGATCCGAATGGATGATTATCAAATCACATTATTTTATGACTACTATCTGAAATTGTGGGATGTAAATTAAAAGTGAATGTGTTCTGAATACATTCTTCTGCTCTGAGTGTCAGATTTTAGTTTCAGCTAGTAAAATGACATAACAAACCAATATTTTCTCCTAATTCAGAAAAAGTTTAAATGCTTATGAATTACTGTTTTCTTCATGGTTTTAAAGAACTTGTGTATAGCAGCTATACCTAGAAACTCTTTAGAGAGACAAAGAGTTTAATAGTCTTTTCCAATTGTCTTTTTTTAGATATTTTACTTTTTATTAATATTTTCAAAGAAAATGTTTTGGAATATATTTGTAAATTATTTTTCTACTCATCTAATTAATTACATCTTTAATATAAATGTAATAATTCTTACATTTAGAGTTATTTTTAGTTTTGTTATGGTGTATAATATTTAGCAGAATTGTATATTTGTTGCATATTTTTGTTAATTAGTAAAAGCATTGTGTGAACTTTCCTGGGACTCAAGATTTGGCTGCATTCCACCATTTTTATTTTTAAATTTGATTTCTAAATACAGAAATGGGAATAATAATGGGAATAAGTGTATTTTGTGATGAAATAAGAAGCAGCTCTGGAAATTTGAGAATTCCTTCTTCTCATAGCAAAAGGTGTGATGCTTGCATGATAGAAACAATCACATATTTGGATGAGTAATTAAAATAATTGCTTATTCTTTTATTTCTGTACCTGTGTAATTTTGATATGCTATTTCTGATTAGCCCTTCAGCATCCTTCTTTGCACTCATTGTCTTCCATTTAAGCAAATTATTTATTTGATTTATTTTACGTTTGCAGATAAAGCTTAGAAAAACTAGCATATGCAATTTCATTTCCAATTCATATAAATCCTATTGAATTTTATAGTATTACTTAACTTATTTAGTTTCATAATATTACTGAGGGATACTTATTTTCAATCTTATAAATGAGATTGAGGCATAGAGGCCAGAGGAAGAAAGTAGAGTTTAAATTCACAAGTGTCTAAATTATCATCATAGTATAGTGAGTCAAACAGTTAAATTGAAGTAACTCAGAAAAAAAATACTGAATAATTAATAGAATATCAGACTTTGGTTGAAATTTAGAAGTAAATTAGGGGAAAGATGAAGGAGCATAATCAGAGGATAAGTAATGAATCTGAAGTCACACACACTTCAATTATTATAGGGCCAGTTATGATCATGACTAAAGATTAGGTAAGATATTATACTAATGATCCATAAGAGTTCAGTACAATCTTTCAGAAGATAAGCTTCTCGAAACAATCTGTTTTTGTTCTGAAAATCTGATTCCCCCAAATGTATATATATATATATTTTTTTGTTTTTAAGTTGGCGTCTCACTCCGTCGCCCCAGGCTGGAGAGCAGTGGCCGCTCTGGGCCACCGCAGCCTCGACCTGCTGGGCTCCGCAATCCTTCCACCTCAGCCTTCCGAGTAGCTGGAACTGCAGGCGCGCGCTATCACGCCTTAACAAGTCTAAACAGAGAAGAGCTGCAGCTACACGATGTAACCGGGGACAAACTTAATTTAGTGCCCAAGTAAAGTTGCTAACATTTGGCAAGTAGAAGCACATATTGTAGGATATGTGAGAATCCTGGCAATGATGCTCAAAACCTCTAACTTCGGATTATTTGCTTCTGAGCTATCTTGTTATATGAAAGAGAGAAACAAAATAAAACAAGCATACGCCCATTCAGTGTAATTTATTGACAGCAAAGCCTATTTATGCTTCTATTTTGATAAACAGATGAAATGGCAACTTTTGAAACTCTTTCCATGCTTTAAAAAGAAGGGGAAATACATGTGGCAAAACACATTCGGAAATTTAGCAAACCTCAGATGTTTATTGTGAGATGTTTGATGAACCTAAACACAGCTGTGTACACTTCTACTAGATGAATGGCATTTTCATCGCCAAAAACAGCGGCCACCTCTTCATGCTAGCAGTTGAATGATGATAACACTACCCCATAAGAAACGTTTTGTTCACGAATAGCACAGTTTTAAATGATGAAAGCTTTCTCGCAGCCCATGCTCAAGCTAATATGCAAAGAAGAGAAAGCTATGTCTAGAATAATTTAAAATTATCTTAAATTAAGTTAAATTTAAAAATGCCCTAAAACTTGTTACAAAAAAAACCCTTTTTAAGGTGAGTGGGATATGAGTTGTATTAACTTGTGAACAAATAGATGGAAATTCTCTTACAGTGATTTGTCTAGCAGGATAAGGTCACCACAACAATAGATTATTTCAAGGAAGTCCAACTTTTTAACTGATATAATGTAATTTTCATTGAGTAAAATTAGTTAAAGTAGTCTAAGGGTTTTGTGCATGATGTGGATTAAAAAAATGCAGAAGAATTGAAATATTGTGCTTGAAATATTTCCTGCCCAAAAGTAAAAATTGCTTATGTCTGCTCTCCTTAAAAAGTATAAAAAACTTAGAGTCTATAATACTGAGTGATCTATCACAGAAACAAAGAACTGAGTCCCACATGTTCTCACTCATAAGTGGAACTTGATCAACTATCATAATACTATAAGAAAGGGATTGACAGTAGTGGGCAACTGCCAGGGGAGGGTAGGGCACACCTCACCAACAAGGG